>KI422467.1:130706-218995 GCA_000473375.1 Anopheles culicifacies
GATAGAATATGCAGTACTGCGGCGTGCCTTACCCGTATAAAAAAGTAAACCATAAAAAATATGTTGAATGCTAGGTCAATTTGCTGCGTTATGTTGTTGCTCCATTTCTGACACCTTTCCACTTCTTCGTTAGACGCGTCGATGAAATAAATGATGAGAGAGGCGATACTAAGAATAAATACGAGAACAACCTGGAAATAGATAACAAAAAACAAACGGTTCAGATAATAGTAACAGACTGCATGCATGCATTAATAAAAAGAAAACTAACAATGGGCAGTTATGGACTTAAAAGATTTGTAACAGCTGCGCATCAAACCACATGCATATAAATGGTATATGAAGTACCATGCGCCTCCATCTAGTGTGAGACACCGTGCGTCTCCATTCGATGTGGCATACCATGCGCCTCCAATTGATGTGAAATACCATATGTCTCGACTTAATGCTGCCGAAAACACGCAAGTAATAATGACTAACTTTCCATGACATTCCAACATCAAAGGCTAACATTTATTCTTGACACTCTTCATTCATTTCAGCCAACCGAATCCGCTGGGAGCGCAATGCGTGTCAACAATGCGGATGAAATTATGCACAAAAATTACGGGTTAGAGCACGAAAACCTCTTGAGAAACCAAGGTAGAACAGATGCTTTGTAGAAAATATGGGTGCATATATACGCATTAATTATTCTGAAACAAACCCGTATCAGAGATGCTATCTAAACTAGACATCATTAACCGAAACTTAATTTCATATTTGTGTTGCTCACAATGGAAAAGATTCTACCTTTGTTTCAACACACACTTCACAAAGGCGCACAAAAACCATGCGAATATCGCACAAGTTCATCAATCAAGTTTTATAATTTGTTTTGCATTTTAAGTGTTTTAACAACCACATTCAAGCGCTCTCGTAAATTACACGGGGCGGATACATTACAAACAAAACAACCTTTTTGCCGACATGCTATAGTATTGTCACAAACAAACGACACCTGTTGCCTAATCGGGTTTGACGGACATTTCCGAAATGATAAATGCACACAACGTCACCAGTCACTACGTCAGCATATGCGAATTGAAATTCTTCACTCATATAACATTTAGCAATTTAGTGAATGAGAACTACATAAGTCCTATCCACAACCGTGATAAACACAATCTAATACCTTACCTAACTAACACTACCATGGAAACATTCTAAAAGGAACCATATAATTGGAAATGACCTCGTTGGGCCCGCCAATCTAGGTGCGCCAGTTGCCATTTTGCTTCGTAGTGTCTGAGCGCTGATTCTTGAAGCAAATCAAGCCCAGGACCGATTCATGTGCCTTGGTAAAGTGGATCCAAAACGGAAAATAACAACCTTTACAACCCGACAGAGCGAAAAATTGTACATTATCTAGTACAAAGCAAAACGGTAGCGGTATACCGTAGGCTTAAAAATAGACAGCATTTACGGAGGAGGCTTTGGATGTTGCCAGTCGTATAAAGTTGGCAGGCACAGTCAAACCCCGGGCGGAAACGAAGAGCGTCAAATCGTGACCTAAATGGAACGTTCAGCTCGCCCACTTCTTTTCCTGCCAGTGAGTTATGCTTTCTAACTTCTGTATTGTTTTCTTTGCAATTTGCTATACACCATAATGAAATAGTGTCGGAATACACATCCACCAAAACAGGTGTGAGTATTAGCTCGTGTAAGCATTCTGTAATATTAGGTTGGTGCAGAACAGTAGAACAAGCTTCATTCAACCATAATTATTATTCAAAAGATTTGGCACATGATAGTGATAGTTTTGTAGCTGTAAACTTTATCCTTAACATTGCTTTCACAATCCGGTTTAATACTTTACGTACCTTGCGACGAATGTCCGCAGTTGTCGAGACAAACATTAAACACCAATTTAAAAATAGCCCTCGAAATTCAAATACTAGACGGCGCTTCGAATAATGTCGTTCATCCCTCGGCTTTCAAAGGTCATGACTTATATGTTAAAACTGGTCCTTGCAATCATATGCACATCGTTCACATTACTGCATGGCCAAAATAAGGTTATGTAAAGCATTTTTCGTTTGCAACATGCCCTGTCAATGAACTGTTTTGCAGGAATAACCGCTAGAACACATCGATATTGATCGGCTCACCTGGCTTTGGCTCGGTTAAAAATATTTGCAACCCTTCTACCATCGTTTCGCTCTAAGGTCGCAATTAGATGTTCAATAAATCAATCCCATGCTTAATTAGATTTCTCTAGCTTTCCTCCTTTCCCTCGTTACGATTCATTTCAAGAGGTGCATGATTCGTTCACCAAACTAATTCGATCGAGTGTTTGGATGGAATTGCACACACTCTTCAATTATGATTTATGATTTTAAATTCTTAACACTCGGCTTTGCTAGAAATGATCATATCCATGTTCTGATATTTAGACATGTACAACGGTAGCGTAGATTGAATTGCGTTTCCATATTGAAACAACCAGATAACCTTAAGAACAACTTAGAGGTGTATTAGTTAATAAAAATAGGTCATGTTTCAAATTATATTCTTATGTTCATATTATGCTATCCAGCGAAAAAAACCATCATCCCCCACAGGCAGTTATCAAACCAATCTAACTTAAATAATCATGCATAGTTTACATAAGTCGACTTACAGGGGTTCTAAGATAAGCGGTTTTTAAAATGTGATAGTGCTTGATTTATTATATGCACTTCGAGTAAACATTAGTAAATTTTTAAATGCGATGGAACGCAAGAAATACGGTTGCCACTTAACCAAATGTGCATAGGATTATGCAGGGAGCGCTAAACCGCCAGTTTCAAGTGCGAATTGGCTTACTGTACGCAAAAGGTATAGACATAAGCAATAGTCAAGTTCGCCCCAAAGATTCAGGTTTCTTGTTCAGCAATAAACCATAAAGTAGAATAATCCGCACACTTTAAAACAATCCTACCTACCATACACCAGAGATTAGAGTTACAAGAATTGTTCTAGAGCGCATTATCCGTGTAACACGTTTAATACTATGCAGTAGACATAAGAATTTACGTCATTATATTTTACAAAACTAACAAAAACTTCAATTTGATTATGAATATTTCATACTATCACAAATTGTGATCTCTTATATGAAGCAAATATGCTATAAAAGTATATTCAAATGCAAACCATACTTTTGCTTGTTACATGAATAATAATGCATAAATTTTCCATTGCTAATACTCTGTAACGTTCATTGCTCACAACTAAGTATATTAGTCTCTCAGAATCAATTATCAGAATATCTCAATTCTCAGAATATTTTTAAATAACAAACTACAAAGAGCAAGTTTCATGCACAAATTTTGCTTTAGATTGCATATTGCGTTGCTCAACGTTCTATGGATGTTGCTGGCAATTTTGTTGCGTTGAAAATTTTGCTATTCCTAATCCGGGGAAACAACTGAATATTATTTTTATTTTCACACATTATCAAAAGGGTATCAAAATTACAAATTTGATTGTAATTGGCCTGCAACTTTTAGAACTATCGAAATCCACACATTTCGCCAGCAACATCGATAGACTATTGGGTTAGTTATCTTATAAAGTGAACATGGCTTACCAAGATTCGTCCCGTAGTAGTTTGTCCCGAAATCAGCTCGCCGGCCCAGTCCTTTGCTTCGGTCATAAAGGTCCCTTCGAAGTCCTGCTTCCCTTGACGGGATGCTTTCTGTTCCTTCTGCTTCGGATCGTTCGGAGCCAGCTCGGGCTCCTTCCGGCAGCAGAGGAAGGCGAAGGCGCGCCATAGTAGCACGGCCAGCAGGCCGGCCAGGAAAGTGAAAATGCTGGACAGGAGAAAACACCACCATTTTCGTACTCGGAGACAATCATCAAGATCGGTCGGTGGTAGCTCCGTGGTCAGTACTGATTGCTCCTCGTCACAGCCCGACATCCCCTCGATCCCGCTGGTAAGCCTGAAGGGGGATCGAGAACTCACTCCGCTGCACACTAGTTGTCAACTTTCTAGCTGTAGTCATTGGACATGACGTCGTGCCTCACGGAGCAGACCAGGCGATCGGGTGAACGATCGGTGTGAAAGCAACCAAGAAACGCCACTGGAACGGCTCTACACCCAGCCTACACTGCTCACAAACAGACACACACACACACCAACAGCTACTCCTGATCAAGCAGGAAGCCTGGACTCGAGCACACCTTCACGATACGTAACACGTTATACTGCTCAGCTGGAAATCAATTTTTCCGAACGACTGCACACAATTCTTCTTACTTTTTCGCCACTTCCTTACGCTTTGCTACTTCCGGCTAGCTCGTTCACACCAACACACAGACGCACTTAACTCGAACCACAACACCAAGACTTATTTCCCGTTACACTGCTTCCGGTCTTTGCGTTTTTCTATTAGAATTAGGTCACGTTGTGAGCGAACGAAGCGAATGAACGGAATGTAGCACGACAAGCGGGTCGCCTACTAGAGATAGCACAGGATAGTACACACACTTACTCGAACGATTGTGTGAGAGCTAAGAGAAGATTAAATGGATATAGTGTACTGCAGGGCGGAAAGCAGAGGGCATGGGCCACATTGCACACACAGTGTTGGAATCTTACAAAATCTCACTCATTTTTCTTGGTTTTATACATACGATTCGTATATGTGTCGTATTCGTATGATACGAATACGCACACAGACACACACACATGAATATCTAATGCGACGAGGCCGAGGAAGAATAGGATAGTGGTTTCCTACCCTACTAAGGTATGTTAACGGTTCGTTTTTCGTAGCGGGATGCAATTTTCTATTTTCTCTCTTTTCTCCGACCAATCGTTGAGGAAAAATTGCGTCTTCGAGTTTTTTAATCACTCAGCAACCACTGCCACTCGCATTGAATGAAGTATTTTTCACTGTTCCATTCTTCTGACACATAGCACTGACGTTTGTGTTTCATATCTATAGGAAAAAAGACATGTATTTTATCAATATGTTATTACGTTATTACATTAGCGAGCTTCAATGTTTAAACCAATACAATATACAATCATGAAATCTCCAACAGCACGAATCAAGCGACACGTAATATGACCACGATTGCAACATAATCAACAAGGACTACTGCGATCGATGTCCATTTTCTTCCACACACACACACCGACATACACACATTTACGCACGCATAGATCTCTTTGGGGAGCTTTGTACGCGGTCCATTCGTCTTTTGTACTAACCACCATAAGCACGTTACCAGTTCTTTCGTGCGATGCTTAAAGAAATGAAACAAATCCCTGATATTCACGTTATATAATATAAAACCAAAAAACGGAAGCTCTCCGAGCCCAACGTTACGACAGGATGGCACAGAAAAATTAAAAGAAAGGAGCACTTCCGCTACACCAGATAGCGACAAATAATGGCTTTCAAGCAACGCAGGGCACACATAGTAAAAATGGAGAGAGCGATCAGAAAGTTATGAGCAGTAGAACGCACAACCTTTTATAAGGTGAGCGGACGAAAGCACACAACAACGTGAGAGAAAGAGCGAAACAGAGAGCGAATGAGTTAGTGAGAACTGTTCCAAATTTCACTCCGCGCCATCTTTTTGTATAGGGGAGAGCTGCGTATACTTTGCTTTGGTATCCCGGGCTTTAATTTAGGACAGAAGAAAGAAGACTGACGCGTTTCATTGCCTTTCGGGACCAACGACAGCCATCAAGCTGGGCAATACTGGTGATACTCGTGAGGGTTTTTTTTCCACCAAGCATGTGGAACTGACTTGCAACCTCCTGCTGGGGATTTAATTAAAAGGAAAAAAATAACAGCTCCATTGCTTACCAGGACACCATCATTTCATTCACCTTTACTGTGCCAGCAAAGATCCGAAACTGCACACACTTTAACCATGCGCTTCCATATTTTGAAGCTTACTCTCTCATTCTCTTATTACCCTCACTAACATCAGCCATATGCAATATTGGAGCAAAAATAGGGTATTCCCAATTTCTAGTTCCAACAGTTGTTGACAGATAATGTGTTAAAACCACAAATATCAAGGGACCTAAAGGAACTTAATGCTTACGTTTACCAACACAAAAGCAGTTTTTATTTACTGCTTACACAATTAAACCAAGAACAAATTCGCATTTCATCAGATATGTGCTTGCTTTCACATTTTCTCTCTGAAAGTATTTGCTCTTTGAAGCAATATGATTGGGTGCTCTCGTTACCTTTTGTCTATAGGTTTGCTATCCGGTTGTGAAGAACTACTGCTCTAAAACTGATAAAGGGTGTTAGATAGGACCTAGGAGCGAAGTGACTCATCTCAACCATAATAGGTTTTTGTTCTTATACTTATTCCAGTGTTTTTTTACTTAAACTGATATTAACTAACCGAATACAACAGAATGGCACCAATCCCTACTCTCGTCTAAGACGTTTCAGCATATTACAGACCACCTGCGTAGCACTAATGAATTCAACCTAAACCTGCATCAATTTTCACTGCGTGTATTCCACGGATAATATTAGCACACTTTGAGTACCGTCTGTATTATCTTTAACCTTTTTCCGTTAGTCACTGCATAAAATAACAGCTTTAACGGCCTAGTGGCTTAATTGAAGGTAATTCCAGCAGGCCGAGATAATTGAAAAATACCCACTACCGTTCATACGTTCACGCTACTGGGCTCTCTTTGAAACAATTTTATTCCATTGATTTGCGGCAAAAGGAACACTGCATACCACTATATCACCCAAAAATCAACACGGAAAACATCACCGAGGCGGAAACTCTAGCACGGAACGAATGATGATGAAACGAGCACGGCTCTGCCACACACTCAGTATTGGACACGTTTTCTATTTCGACTCTCCCTGGGTCATTATTTAGACGACTCTTCCAAAAAGTCGCTCGATATCTTCGTCGGCACATTCACGTCGCTTGCTTCGACCTGGCGCCTCCACCAAACACGACCTGTCGTGCGCTCGCAGTGGAGAACGCAATCCACAAACGCTCACACATTACGATCCCAACATAATTTCTCCACTCTCGTACGCTCAATTATATCTAGCTGGTGGGTAAAGAAAAGAGCTGAAAAACAAACATGCCTCTCCGTTGGGTGATGTTGATCCCGTTCGTTCCTCTATATTTCATCCATGTTTCATAAATATTTGCTCTTTGTTCTCACGATGCTTTCATCACATGCGTGCACGTTTTCGCTCACTTTGCGCGCTGCCTCTCACGCTTCCGACCTTTTTATAGATCGTTTCCCTCTTTCCCTCTTATTCGCCTGCTGTTTTCTTGGCATTCCAAATACTTCGTATTGTTGTACCGTTTACTCGCAAGCTCTCTCGCTCAATCTTTTCACTCAGCCACAAAAAGGGAAAGGCGAGCCAGGGGAAGGCGCAGATGATCCTTTTTTTCGGAAGATGAAAAAACATGGCCTGTGGCTCGATTTTTTCCTAGGCTGACCCGTAACATTTTTTTTTCTTTGCACAAGTCACAAATTGCAACTCGTCGAAACACTTTTGTGAAGGAAAAACAACATTATCCTGGAACATCCTAGTTAGACAAAGCACACGTACACGCACATAAACTCACCCACACACACGCACACATACACACACTTACACATAGTTTTCAATTGCTTTGAAAAAAAATAAAAATTCGTTTAACTATCGCTCAATAATTTGGCTCCTGAACGAATGCAATACCACAAAACGCACTTAACGTTGACGAAAAATCCTGCAGCATTGGGATTGTTCCTTCCAGCTAGCAGTAATAAATGGTGCCACGAGAAAGAGGAGGGGTCAAAAGTTCGATCCAATCGATGGCACTCAAATTTTTACTTTTCGGGTCATTAATCCCATTTTTCACGTGCAAAAACTGTCACAAACCAACAGTATTGCGGTAGGGCACAACTTTTCACTTAGAAACGATGAGAAAACTGGATGCAAATGAGGCAAAAGGTGAATTGAAAATTCCTGCACATCCACGTACACACAGAGACACACCAACTCAGCAGTACAGGGCCCTTCTATGCTGCTCCATTTTTTCTGCAGTACACCACCCCGAATGGCAGTTGGTTAGCCGAGCGAATCGTTACCTTCACGGGCGAGATCTAGCACAGTTCTGATGGAAAATTCGTTCTCTCATACGTATGGATCCCCCGCTCGATCGAACAGAGCGCTTGGCGCGGCATGGGGTTTTGGCAAAAAAGCGTGTGAAAATGAGAATGCGTCCGCACTACGGATACACTACGGCTGCGCCGGGCCAGGGTTGCCTAGCATGCTGTAGTACCGTGAATCTAATTCAAAATATTGTCTAATTTAACACGTTTCAGCTTAAGAATCGTAATATTAATACTTTGCCAGTAAGTTCCAGCAGATAAACACAATCAGTGGAGTATTATTCAGTGTTAAATTTGACAAAACGTAACAATTATGATCAATAATGATTTTTTTTTTCTTATTAAAGAAAACGCCTCTTAACGCCGTTTATCAAATAAATCGTAGAATGAATGGATATTCGTTTTTTAACCAATTAATTCGTGGTTTGGGCCTCAAGTTTTATCATCACGAAAGAAAATAAGAAAAATATCTTTGTAAAATATCACTACCAGACAAATGTGTCCATGGTCCTATTCTACTGATCGTTACACTTGCTTTCCCCGTTTGTATACAGTACAATTGCAAATGTGTACTCTGATTACAATTAACTATAGTTACAATCTAGCACGGCCTCAACACGTAGCAGTGTAATATTTAGATTCTATTGAACTGGAATCTAACAACCCTGCCAACGTGGAGTACTTATCGTGGTCTTTAATGACCAATAAGTTCTGCTTTGCCTGTTTAGCAATGTTCCGCTGTTTGCGTCTGGACTACCGCTTGGTTCTCTAACACGGACTGACCACACGGTTGCCACACGTTGATTTCTATTTTCGAGCAGGCGATTCGAACAAACTATAACACGATTGAAGTTCCTTCAATGTTCTTGCTAAAGTTCCCGTAAATTAAATGAAAGCTGTAAATGTTCGACAGCTTTTAGTCTACAAACCGTTAAAAAATTGAGGCTTATAAGTAGCCGGTTTATAGTACAATATATTTAATAATACATTTTGTCACTTTTTAATGCATAATATTAAAATGGCAACGTATTAAATAAATCCTCGAAGGACGCACCGGTTTCATACCACTTCGAATGTTTGAATGACCCAAAAAAGGCCTTCTGGCAGTAGTTTTTTTCGTTTTCCTATTCACCGTTAGTTTACTCACGAGATGGCGCTGTGAGCGCTAAAGAGATTCAAACAAAAGATTTTTTTAAAGAGAAACACATCCATGAGATTACCTATTCCATCGGGAAAACTGCGTTTTGCTTAGTTGAACGTCAGAATAATTCACACAATAGAATGAAAGATTCGATTTAATTCTCTTTCAGGTATGATACTGTAAATAGTACATAGCTATTAACTTCTTGCCTTACTCGGTGTTCTTACAGAGCTTTTGCCACAGTAAAGGCTCAGCAAAACAACAGCATGGGGTATGCAAATAATTCTAAAATCTTTCGTGTTTTCAGAACCCAACCAAAGTTCCAACTTTGATAGTGCTTCCACTTTATTAAAGTGGACATACATTTCTTCATGCAACTGTCATCCGTATTGCCGGTCTGCCATGCCATACGATTGCCGTACGACCAAACCAAATATGCTACTGCTTTGCCCTGAACGATCAAATCTTACGTTATAGACCTTAGCAAATTGATTTATTCTTGTTACACATTACACAGTAGGTTCCTTATTACATACCAAAAGACAAATTCTTTGCAAATTTGCAACCAAATTTGCGTGCTCAGTTTGCCGTCTCACAAGCGTCTACCCAATCGTTGTACACATCTACCGGTTCTGATAGAAAGTTTATCGATGTTTGGTACTCCTCCAAACATACGCGGCATAATATCTTGGCCGAATTTTTAGGCTTATCCATTTTTACTTCACAGGATTTTTCGTGGTTGCAGAATGGGCAGTTAAATTGCTGATCTAGTGGTTCTATGTTCTTGCGCTTTGGTGGCGGCTTCCTTTTCGATTTTCTACGTCCCATTGCTTGATGAACTGCGGAAAAACAAAACATACATTACACATAAATTGACTTGTGGTGGGTCGTTTGGTGTTTCCTATTTACGATTTCAACCCATATTGTGCTTACATTTTTCACACGAATGTCCGGCAAACTTTGTTTACACTCGCGTTTGGCCCGGGAGAACGCCAAAATGTTGTTGCATTTGTTGTTTGCATTTGTGATTGTCAAAAGCTGACGCCGATGCTGTATATACGCGTGGATTCAGCACTATACACACATATGATCAGATTCAACAATTTCAAACCATCTATTGTGGGGAAAGGTAAAAAGTACCTGTAAATTAATTAAATACAATGTCGCTCAGACAAATCAGAGCCACAGAGCAGTGAGTATCAACAATATTTTATTTTTCTGTTTGGTTTTGCACTGTATTTCTTGTGGACATTCTCATCGGTAAGCTACTGTCAATGTTGACATTTGAATAATGACTTTCGAACTAATCAGGAACTCTTCATTTCGAATCACTTTGCGTAATGCACAACGAAAACAATAACAAAGTAAACGCTCCATTTCTCCATGCTATCCAGGGTTCGAAGCAGGTGGTACGGTTTGATTAGCAAACCATTCCAATTGCAAGTGTTAACAATGGCAACTAATCAAAATCCAATTGAAAATGCTATCCGTGCGGGACTGACGAAAGAACTCTCGCCCGTGCATTTGGACGTCGTCAATGAATCGTACATGCATAACGTTCCCAAAGGTTCCGAAACACACTTCAAAGTTCTAGTAGTTTCCCAACAGTTCGAAGGACTCCCGCTAATTAAGGTAAAAAGTGCAAAGGAAGCAATAAACGAACGATTATTAATCTGCTCAACATTTCTTCATATCTCGTTGTAGCGTCATCGCTTGGTGAATGAAATAGTGAAAACTCAACTTGCAGGCGATTTTGTCCATGCATTGTCGATAGTGGCCAAAACGCCACTTCAATGGGATGAATCGTATAAACTTGAACCTAGCCCGAATTGTAAAGGAGGATTTGGAAAATAAAGCAACATTCTGACAGAATTTCAAAGACACGATACTCGCACCACGTAGAGCATCAAATTGTAATGTTACAAACTCGTTGTTTGTAGCATGTGCATCTTTATTTCTGGTTAGTCCCAATCGCCTCTCTAGACGCTATACGTATCGAGACGAAGCTTCCCATCGTTTTCCGTAAAATACATCATGTCCGCCATCGTTTGCTCGCAAATCATTTCTTCAACGCGATCGTGCATCTGAAAGTGTGGGTAAGTTATTCTTAAAACCATTCAGCTTATACAATCACATGTAATCCGAAATGTTACCCCTTGTGCGTTGTACTCTTTCAACACCTCCGGATGCTTGAAGTTGGGTCCGAAGTTAACACTAATTGTGACGTTCTTGTGTAGCGATATTGCCGGGTAATATGCACCTTTATAAATGTCGGCAAATGCTTCCCCCTGGCAAACACCGTTCTTGAAGAAGTGAATTCTGCTTCCAGGTTGAACTTTCAACGATTTTAACGTTTCATTCACACGATCCTTGTCTTCGTAGTAGAGATGGCTTTTGAACTTCACCAGCGGTCGATCCTTGAATGTGTTCGATGCTTGATTGGCCTGGGCATCAGTTGGCAACGTTATTAGAAAGCCTAAGGTGTCACCCTCAGTGTACCCTGTGCTGTAGTGTTTGCCGTGTGATTCGTGAAACTTGGTGCCCTTGCGCGAGCGCCACGAATAACCGAATTTATCGTATCCGAGTGGAGCCTGCAGATTAGCATACTCTTGGCCCCAACCCAAACGGCATGCAGAACTGTCGGGCATATCCTCCACAGTAGCTTCCCAATACCAGCATCCTTTTGTGACGTCTGCAAATGTAGCGTACAGGTATTAGAGTTATAGCAACAATTATGATACAAGAGATCGTGACTAAATAAGCTACGTACAATGAGAAGCCCGAGCCATGCAGTAACCTTTCTCGCCCGTTATCGACAGTCGATCCTCGGACACCTTCAGCTGGGGTGCACGATCGTGCAACGCAATTAACACCGCGTTCGGCGACAACACCCGATACAGCCACCCGGGTATTGGTTTGCCAGCCCAATCTGCACTTTCATCAAACTCCTGCCGGAACGGTGCATGTGGGTCTGGTTCGGCCAAAATGTACCGGTACCCATCCTTGTTGAATGGATGCTCCAGCGGGTATCCGTGAGCCGGTAGCTTTACAAGTGCTCCAACATCCGCACCGAGCCTGCTCTTCTTTCCCAGTGCTCCGCTCTGTTCATTGTTGGGCAATTTTCGCTTTTGCTGCCGACTTTTGGAGAAGTTTTGTGTAGCTAAATACAACGAAACATACGCATATGTATATTAGAGGAAACATTCGATGAATAACACCAAATAGTATACTTTCTTCCATGCCTAGCCACGTTGACACAGTCTCGATCGTATGAATGTACTAATTCTTTCGAGATAAAGTTAAGAAACAATTGTACGAATGAGGCACGATAGTGAATAAAAACAACAAACAAAAAACCACAGAATGCGTTATATCGTTACATGTTGCAAGTGCAGTGTTAAAATGTTGCGCCTATCTTCTTATGCCCTTATCTTCAACGTGGTTTTTTTTTCACTGCAACCTAAAATGCGCAGTTGACATTAGTTTGTTGTTCTAGCATCTCGCTCTATTTAACTCTGCATATACTATCTCACTTCATCATCAGCGATTGTTGTGCAGTTTCAAATACTGCATAGCTATCAGTTCAGGGCAGACAAAACAACTAAAGTAGATTTAAATAAAATTTTACTCCAAACACTCAGATTTTTCTACAAAAGTAATTAACATTAGATTATGCAATAAAACAAACTACATAAACAGAAACTTCATCTCGAAAAACAACCATACCCAGTTAATGGTGTGCTTTGCACTTTGCGTTCATCCACTTACCAAGCGTAGTAGCTTCGTCGTACGTCGGTTTAATCTGCGTCAGGTCCGTATTGGCCAAACCATACATTTGGCCTTGCTCATTGCTTTCCTCGTACGAAAACAATGTGTTGATATCTTTAATTAGAGATCTTTGCACGGTAGCGTACCAGGATTGGGTCGACCTTCGTGCCATGGTAGTCATCGCTTCCCAGTAATGATCCATGTACGGTATGATGTCCTTATCCTTGCTGAACATGAGTCTTCCTTTACCTTCCTTACTGGCCGTTTGTTGCAAATTCGCTAGCGCCGTAATACACATTTGCGGTATGGAAGCTTGCACCTTGCGGAAACTCTCCAACCCCGTCATGGAGCAATTTTTGCAAACAAACACATAGTTCATCATGAATGGAACTAGCCGGCCAAGTTGAAATCCGATGCAAGATTCATGAAACCATCTACTGCAGGTAGCACAAAGCAATTCCACTATGTTGAGATTTCTTTCTTTTCCACTACAAAAAAAGAAGATCAGTATGGATTCGTGATAAATGAAAAGCCATTTCTTGTTGCGTCTTTATCATTAATATCTATCATAACTTACCAGTAACAATTAAATTTCTCCTCTCCTGTGGGTGACCTCTTCAGATCGGGTTTGATTTCATTCGTGTCCATTATGTTTTCGCTTGCCGAAAATACGTCGTGGCACGATGCGAACTTAAGTACCTTTATGAATACAGTTTCGTTTCCTAGCACATTAGCAGAACATTGTTGTGTATTTCATTCATGAAGTAGAACATTCCCAACAATATAAACTGTGTACCATGAAATACGGCTTGGTGTTTGCTTCACGCGTCCGTACGCGACCACCCAAATCACAAACCAAGCAACAAATGTCACCTCAAACTTGACAATTGCTACAGTTTTCTAACGACACGTGCGCCATCGTGCGGAAAACAAAAGTACCATGGAAGAAAACAAATGTTCAAATTCTTTCAATATAAAGCGGAAATTAGAATATAAAAAAACTAAAAATTATTTATTTCAGCAATCCAAAACGGCTAGAGGATAAAACACACGAGGACATTAAACCTCACCGCTTTGCGAAGTCGTTGCTTTTTTCGAGTTTGGATCTATGGACTATTTTGCTATTTGGGAGAAGCTTTTGAAATTGACAGCTGATTGGTTTTTTGTAAACAAACATTATCATCTGTGCCGTTCTACAGTTTTGGTAAAACATACCGCTAAACATTGTCCAAACAGCATTTGACTTGCTAATCGTTTGTAGATAACCGCGTGTTCCATAAAATGTTCAAATAGGCACAAGAATCATCTTCAAAAGTGATTTGAACACAGCAATATGACTGCCATTCTCGGTGCCGGTATCAGTGGTCTTGCGGCCGGTCATTACTTATTCAGGAAAACACCGACTTTACCTTTTACAATATACGAAGCAACGGATCGTATCGGTGGTTGGATTCGGTCAGATCGTTTCTTGGATAATGGGTTTGTGTTCGAGGCTGGTCCGCGAACAATTCGACCCAAAGGGCCAGCAGCAAACAACACGCTCCAGCTGATAGAGGAACTCGGATTAGCCGATGAGGTATATTCGATAAGTTCCAATCATACTGCCGCACGGAATCGCATGATTTATGCCAAAGGAAAACTGAACTTGCTGCCCAACTCACTAAGCGGACTGTTGAAAACAGTTCCACCATTTACGAAGCCACTGTATTTTGCAGCCTTTCGCGATCTTCTAGCGGGGCGTTCCAAAACCGTGCTGAACGATGAATCCATGTATTCATTCGTTGAACGAAGGTTCGGGAAGGAGATTGCCGACTATGCAGTCAGTTCAATGCTGTGCGGCATTTGTGCCGGCAATGCGAAAGAGATAAGCGTCAAGTTTCTAATGAAAGATCTTTTTGAGCGCGAGCAACGGCACGGTGGTGTCATACTAGGCCTGCTCAAAGAGAGTCTACAAAATCGCAACAAGAAAAAAACGGAAAACCCAACGAAACATTCTGCTGCGGAAGCGAGGAGCTTGGCGGATCGTGCAAAAGCAGAAAACTGGAGCATTTACTCGATACGTGGCGGGTTGCAAACTCTACCGGAAACGTTGGCCAACGATCTGCGAGCGAAAGGTGCATCTATTGTAACGAGTACGAAATTCGAGGAACTGATCTTTGAACGTGATCATGTGGTTTTGCGAGTCGATGGTAAAGAACAGCAACTGCGACATCTCATTAGCAGCATTCCCAGCTACAAGCTTGCAAAACACGTGCAGAAGCAACACCCACAGCTAGCCTCCACGTTGAGCAGCATCCCGTTCGTGGACGTGTGTGTGATTAATCTGCAGTATCGAAAGGCCGATTTATTGAAGCAGGATGGTTTTGGATTTTTGGTACCCCCGATCGAAAATTTACCCATACTGGGTGTGATTTTCGATAGCTGTTGCTTCGACATGGATGACAATACGGTTCTCACTGTGATGATGGGAGGAGCCTGGTTCGAGAAATGGTTCGGCAAGAACCCTTCCCACGAGCACTTACTCGAAATAGCACTGGAGCATGTCAAGAAGATCCTGCACATTGAGCAAAAGCCTGACAGTTATAAAGTAAATTTGCTCCGTAAGTGCATTCCCCAGTACACTGTTGGCCACCAGGAAAGGGTGAAGGCAATACGGGACTACATCGAACAACATCGACTACCGATTGTGCTTTGTGGTGCCTCGTACGATGGAGTTGGAGTGAATGATGTTATTCTATCGGCTCGGAATAATGTTGAGAAAATGCAACTATAAATTCATATAATACGACTACATATGGTTTCAGGGACACGTCGTCTGGTAAAACGTCAAAAACGACGAAAATAAATATGATCGAAAAAGAAGAAAAGAACACATTTTCCAAATCAAACAAGGAAAGAAAAGCGCGAGTCGGTTAGCAAATTTATGACAGAAAATTATTCTTCATGGTTAATGGCATATTTGGCCATATAAGAGCTTGCGAAGCTTATTTATACCACTGTTTTGGATAGTTAATCCTCACTATAGGGGAACTGTTCGGGTAGAATTTCATACCCGGTCCTTTCAAGTGAAGACTGGCGCCGTTGTTGCATCGGGCACCAAAAGATTAGAGATTGTTAATATTAATTGGTCTTTGTTTTTAACCTCTAATATACGCTTTTCAGTTGGCGTTCTGCTAATTTCCTCTCTTTCTTCTATTCTGTCTATTCATCGGTCCCGCATTCCGATATCTTTTTATTACTCCATCAATATGTTCCCTTAGTCCGTGATCTTGAAATTCATATATAGACAATAAGATTAATGCGAAAGCGATGAATTATTTGGGTGTCAAAATCAACTATCTTCCTGATATCTACTTCTAGTCTAGAGAATCTATTAATCGTAACATCTATTATGATATGTACAATTAAATTCTTAGTTAACAATTCTTAGTTAGCCGTTGGGCAGTCCTATTTCAATGAATGAAAATCAAAAATTCAACAAAAAATTGTGCTTGAACAGAAATTAACCTCACCCAACGGGATACAACACCGTCCCAAACATGGACTCGCGAGGAAAGCGATAAACAAAATCACACTTTTCATTTTCTTTTCATTTACGCATCGGATCACTATAATTACGATGAGGGGGAGGTGACCAACATTTACAGCCGGCAATACATACGAACAACTTCTACAGAACTGGTCCATGACCGACACCATATGCACGCACGGGCTGTGTAGGTAGAAAGCGAGCACTATTTTGCTACATACGGTTTGATGACAATTTGGGCATGGTTAGAAAACCGCCGATCACTGGCGTTTATGATGAACGACGTGACGAATGATCATAGTACGGTCGGTTAGTGTGAGACGCAATGGCAAGCTTCCAGCATTGGCAGACGTCGATGGGTTTGAAGTGCAAGAGGGTCGACCGTTTCCTAGGCATGTGGTTTGAAAGAAAAAGTAAGTGAAATGTCCGGTACGTGAGTAAATGTTAATCACAAATTCATGTCATGCCCATCGTCAGCTGTGCTGTGGTACGGACGGCCTAACGGGCCTATCTAGGCTCACTAACGGAAACGCAGAATGGCTACAAGTGTTTACTGTATGGTTCAAAATCACTGTCCCTTTGGCAAGTTTGGCATTCATCACACAAACGTACTTGAACGTTGGCGCGTACGCCACGAGTGGATTCTACCGGGAAAAAAGTACGCAAGCAGTGACATCGGCCGTCATCGGTTTTCCTTTTTAATGTTTCGTCATTTGGATCATCTTTTTTGTATTCCTACGACCATCATCTCGTGACGCTCAGATGCATTTTAGCATTTAAGACATGGAAAGCAAAATCACAATGTTTTGTTTTTTCTTCATGCGCCTTATCGTTTCGTTTCGATCGATAGCACCTCGGCTGGAACTAATCGATTTGTTGTTCGATTCGGTTGCTCACCATTAGCTGCATGTAGCATCCAAGTAGCTGTAGCACACCTCTAACCGTCTTGAATGCACTTCAAAACAACATCATCGAGGATGGCGCAGATGATCAGACGCAAGTGATCGCAAGTACACCTACGTCTGTTTAGTACAAAGAAATCCCTCACCTGATCGATACAAGAGAGAAACAACATGCGTATTCGACAATGTGCCTCGAGAGGACTTGCTAAAAGGAGGGAAGGAAGAGGAGTGATGAATGTAACAAGAAAAAGCAAAAGTGTGTATGCGGTTGTTTTATCGTTAAACCAAAAAAAACACTGGTATTGAAAGTGAAAATAGATTTACATACCCTATGGTAAGCTGCGAATGCCGGACAAGAGAGATTATTCCGTCACGCTTCCGTGATATTACAAACCAACAATAACAATAATCCCCACTTTGGGGGAGATTCCATTGGAAGCTTGTTTTATGACCGAATGTTATCATTCTTTCATAACTCTGGCCACCTAAAGTCTGGTAGGCAATGAGCATTGTAAGAGACTTATTAAAATTAAAGTGATGCAAAAGTATTTAGTAGATGTAATTAAAAAAAACTACGGAAGGTTCAATTAAACTGCCTAAGAAACTGCTATCTATTAAAACACCAGCTGCATTCAAAGCGATGAGCACATGAACTGGAACCAAATTTCTTAGCCGCTTTTATCAAGAAAATGTTCAAAAGAATGTTTTGTTTGCTTGAATGTCTCGGTTTGTGCTAGAAGTACTGGTATCTCTAACGACAGGACAGGTATTAAAACCCCATCTGGACCAGCGCCCTGTGAGTAGGCAATCATCATCCTAATAGGACTGGGGTTCGAATCCCGTCCGCACTGTGTTCCTCCGTACGCAAGAGTGTTGATTATATCGGGATTGACAGTAGCGGGTAAATTCAAATCATGGAAATTGAAAAAAAAGGTATGCCAAGACCTCTCTAGGATGTTGTATAGTATCATAGAAGAAGATGCCAGGCGTATTATATGGTAGCGCATAATTAAGCTCTTATAACTCCGTTATTGTGCGGAGAGATCTTCATTCCTGGTCTGTTAGGACAACGCCACATACCTTCGTCTGATTTATGAGAGAACCAAAAACTTCAAGTTAAAATGTATTTTCTCACTGTTCATATCGAAAGAACTAGGTATTATCCAAGTCGAAACCAAGACTGAATCAAAGCAGTGACTTTTTTTCTACATTTGTATCCAAACGTTTGAACAAATCAACGTTGAAAATAAGGTCATAATACAAAACAGACACGATGGAATAATAACACTTGTACTTCAAGAGAAATTCATAACCTTTACGTTTCTAACGTGATAAATACTTGAAGGATGAACTCCAAGGTCGTGCTTTTTATTTCGTTATTAAGCCATATTGCTCATGGACCATCTTTATTACGAGGTTGTCAACAGTTTGAAGTATCAACTCGGAAGCAGTTTCATCATCGCGTTTTCAGAAGTTCAAAATATTGGTTGCAAAAATGAGTAAAACTGTATATCTTAATAGCATACAGTATTTTCATTGCAGTCGTTACAAAGTCTTTTGACATAGTGATATTCAGAGTTTACATGTCATAATGGGATACTATCAAAATAATACTATCAAAATAAAAAATAGATAACGTTATCATTTTCCAGCCCCATCAACTATTATTTGGAGGGCCCTGCTCACTTAAACTTTAGCCATCGGCAATACCCACTACATTTCGTGCATGATTTCTCTCGCAATTGTGTATCACCGTTCAGCTTCTGCAAACAGCTTCTGCTCTTCGAACGGTTTTTGGCTACCACAGCTGTCCAGCGAATGTACCAGCTAGAGTAGCCTCTACAGTCGCGGTATGTTGTTAGTTTAATGCTACGCTTTTGTGTGCTCTGCATGACTTTTCCTCCGCCCGACAGCTCGCATGCGAACTTGTTCGAAAACGAGTCTACCTAGTCCGAGACTGCACAATTGGTGTGCACTCGATTGCACACGATGCACATGCACACCGCACCGCAAATAGATCCGTCCGAAAGACCAGCAAAAGAAAGTAAATCCTCCTTCGCTCGCGCCCAGCAAACCGGGGGCATATAATACCAAGTGCTTTTGCACAGATCCGTACTAACCACCATTGGAACCGAAAGCTAAGAGTGTGCATATCGCTCGATGATCGCTCAGGGTCTAATCTGATCGCGAACTGATCGCAATGGCGATCCGCTTTCGACCACCGGCGGCTCGACAAAACCTGAGGGTGGTGACCCTCGTATGGAAAATGCCACCGCTAGGTCTACAACAATTCAATTCCTTTCTTGGTCGAAAGGGTTTTCGGAAGGGAGCTGGTGTGTGAGGCTATCTTCGATGCTTGGAGTGCAAAAAATCCACACCTATTTGTTTCCTCCTACATGACTGTCCAACAGCGGTTGGTTGAAGAAATCGAAAGTCATTGATTAATAGTATTCACAAGAGCACTATAATAGAAATAAAATAAATAGATTACCCTTGCGAAACACGGAACAACCCGGTGCGGGGCACAATGGGAAAAGACAAAGAGAGAGAGAGAGAGAGAGAGAGAGAGAGAGAGAGGAGAAAAGTGCAGCATCCAACGTCCTACCCTACGCGGCGAAATCGGCGGAAAAGGGCTCTCGCGAAAAGAAAATTGCCCGTTGGAGTTGGCTTTCCGTTGTTCGATTTGATTAACCACATTCCCTGGCCACATTACCACCCTACTGCTGATCGGGCAGGCATGGCGAGCACTAAGACAGCGTTCCCTATGAACTAGTCGCTTCATTCCCACGCGCCAGCCATGTCCAACCACCATCAACAAGATGCACGATCATGGAGGGTAAGTCAATTAACGGAAAATTGTTCGGTAACGAGACGACTTGGCTGGTTCTAATTTGGAAAGAACAGGGAACATGGTTAGAAGGGCGTTAGCCGTTTAGAGTTAATTTTCCATTTTCTATTTGGCGCACCAATTCGTTCCAGTGTGTAGTATGAGTAAGAGACCAAAAGACCCAACTGTATTTTAATTGTGTTCTACTCAATATCGCTATTGCAGAGTTGATATGACATATTTACAATGCTTCAAATCTCGGCGAATAACTTTGTTACTTTTCTTTCACTAAAGCTACATATGCAACCGGTCGAATTTACTTGGCACGATGCGTGTAGTTACAGTTACAATACGCTGTCTCGGGCATCATAAAAACCAACGTCCAACAGTCGTCCTGCCCCAGTGACAGTTGGTTGCCGTTCCGTACGAAGTAGCGGTGTCTTGCGCGCACGGAACAGGTTTAGCTGGAGTGCAATTTGTACAATCAGGTTCAAGACTGTTTACCCAATCGCACCAGCCGACTAACGGATCGGCCAGACCAATGTCAGGGTCGGCTGCAAGATGATGGTACATGAGCTCGGTGCGGGATTTACACCACTTTAATCATGCGTGAATCTCGAAAGGAATGTCCTAGCATTTGCAAGCCTTTGAAGATGCTCTCCTCCTATTTCATCAAAGTCCTGCTGACATGCGCCCACCAAACGCATAGCGCCATGGATCAACCGTACCAAGTGCAGCAACAAAAAATCATTCCTCCCTCTACCTCATCCCCACGAGACATGGTGCTGTTGGTATGGTGGGGCGCGGCCGTCCGTTTCGGTTTGTAGTTTTCACTTGTAGCCCCACACTCCGAACAGGTTGATCGAAATAGGTTTCGCGCAGTTACTCTTGGAACGTCGCGAAACGTGGTCGAGTGTCCGTGATTGGCCGTGTCTTTTCTTCACAACCGGATGCACTGGCTGGAAGCTATCCCAGTTGCAGATGCCAAGGATCGTTCAGACAATAAATGAAAACAATCTGCGATGGACGTGTGATCATTTGTGCAAGTGAATGTTAAACCAACTCCGTGAAGTGCTTACGCAAAGCAGCAATAGTTAAAGTTTATGGAAGCACCTGTGTCATTCGGTGATAAGTGTTTCTGAAAGTGATATCTTCGTGCACGTGCCCTACTGAAAACAGCTCCATTACTTTCTTGCGAGTGAAAATTTGTCTGAAACGTCTAATCGTGCAGTCAGTTAGTGTGTTGTGCCTGCCGTCGAAACGCTATTTAGCGAAGGAATCTACCGAACCCAGATCCGGTGCCAGAGCACCGCGAAACGGGCCTGGAGAAAATGGCCATTCAAATGGAACAAGTGAGTGCAGCGGAAAAGTTATGAAGCGTTTTTGTGTTTTTTTTTTGCCTTTGCAAACTGGCTACACGCCCTCATAAAGTGATTGGAATTGAACACGAACGAGAAATCAGGATCTGATGATGGCAATGGCCACTAATTTCACAGTTCAGAGAAAGGAGGAGCGAGATAGTACAATCCAAAGGTTTTATGTTGGAATGCATTTTGGACTGCATAATCTAGTTACTTTCATTAATTTTAGAACATTGTTTGTTCAATCAGATAATCAAACAGCAAACATGAATGAACAAAGTTTTATTCACGAATATTTCTATGCATGAAACGTATCACAGCTTGACATTGCTCTTCGTTACAGTCGGTCGCTTTAACTAATAATTACTTGCGTTTTGCTCTGAGCCTGAAACCAGCCAGCTATGAAAATGATCCACACGACATAGATGAGAGATACTGTGAAATTAGCTTTTTGCACAGTTTTTTTAACCTCTGCTTTCTTTGTAGTGAGGTATTTGAAGAGATATTAGGCCGAATGACTTTAATAACTTAGTATTTCGTACGAATAAAAGTTATTAAAGTCTATATTTACTTGCAGTAAATTTGTTTGGTTACAAGATTGATTTTAATAAACCAAATATTATTTTATTATTATAAAATATATTAAAAAAAAAGTACTTCAATGATGATGATTTATAGATTAAAGAGTTCATACCCTAATACAGACTTGAGAAGGACAAACTATCTATTAAGATATTTAAACTCTAATACATGTCAAAAACTATCCGATCCGAACTATTGAGTGGTACCATCCAGAAATAATTTATGCCATTCATCGCGCTACTTTCACCTCCATAAACATTCCAACATTTCCTTAAATTTATTTGTAGATGCTAACGATTCTAGTTTTAGTAAATGTAGGCCTGCCATTTAGACACCATCAACGAAAGATGTATACTATTGATTGTTCAGGATAAAAAAACTACAGTCTTTTTCCGAGTTACGCGTATTTGCTAATATGACAGATTGTACATTTTTTACATGTATTTCAATTTTGAATTTTATTTTTTTAATATCCTCAAAAATCCAATCCAAAATCACAGCAGCACCGGTCTTCAAACGGCGGAATCAGTGACGGATTAACTTATGTGCGAACTAGGCGGCCGCTAAGGGCCTCGCAGCTCAAGGGGGCTTCGCCGTCCAAGAACTTAATGTAGTTCAATTCCGTTTCCTCGTAGTGAGGATTGACTATTCAAATATGTGGTATCAATACAGAGTTTAAATGATAGAATAACGCCAGCGCGTTCGTCAAAAATCGCTGCACTTGACTGCTAACCTGACGCAAGCGAAACGACAAAAGCATCAGCTATTAGAAAAGGAAAGCACATAATAGCACAAATGCAGCGCATTTAAGAACAACTTCAGTACTACCGCCACACTGACGTTAATGAAACATGAGCTACCGTTGTAATATCATGTGCTTCCATTTTCGTATGGCTGATGCTTTTGTCATCTCGCTTGTGACAGTTTAGAGGTCATGCGCTCCGATTTTTAACGAATATGCTGACGTTGTTCTATCATGCAAAAATCTCTGTAAGTCTCGTAAGACCGACTTTACCAAATAGGTCGTTACGCCAAGCATGAAAAGAAGAAGAAGGTTGGAAAAATAAACGTTAGATATTAACATTCTTAGATAAGTTCATATACATAATATGAAATACTATGAAATACCCTTGAATAAATGCATACAAACAACGAATCAAACGATACTCGATTTACGCGAGCGTATTCGAGTTACGCGAATTTCTTTGGAACGCACTATTCGCGTTACTCGGGAAAGGTCTGTACATCAAGTGCATGTACAGGTCATTTAGAAATGAAACTACGCGTTTCTAGTGATGTAATGACAATGTTCTTCTCTTTTATTTATCGCTCAGAAGGTGTTATCTAGATAATTGCACCTACAGTACTTCTCCTATTTAACTGTGTTTTGCTACGACTGTCCATTGCAGGTATTTTTCCTACTGCTTTCGCTGTACGCGACAATAGCCGTAAGCGATCATGCACCTCCGTTTAAGCCATTGCTTCCTTCGTCCTACACGAAGTCGCCTTTAATCTATCCAAGCTTCGTGCCCAAGCACGGCGTCGGACTGAAACCCTACATGACGCAGTTCCGTTCAGGCACGCGTCTTGCACCGGTAGCGATTCGGCCAGCTCCAGCAATGATTATGAGGTACGGTTACTGCTACCCACGTTCCGGAGTGCGTGCAGAGCACTTTCGCTGGCACGATACACACATGCATGTAAAAACATTCTGTTGCATCCCAAGCGTTTCCGATAACTATCATTTCTGCTTTTACCGTACTACGCATACGCCTTTGCAGTTTGAAAAGACCCATCAAATCCATTCTAAGCCACCCTTCGCTTATGAAGCAGCCGCTACTGAAACGTCCCCCGCCATCACTTGCATTTGCCGCCGCCAGCTTTAAACATCACAAATTTCACAGTTCACCACCAGGACCGAGCACGGGTGAGATAGTTTTCGAGAAGCTCAAACCGGTACGTTACGCATTATATGGGAAACGGGAAGTCGGAAAGTCAACTTAACTGAGCGCTTTGGTGTGAGTGTTTTCCATTTTGTAGATTACCACAAAACTTACTTCTCACAAGGATGGAGCGATCCATACGATCCCTGCCCCGAACCTGGGACTTACTAAACCACCGAAAACCCCCAACCAGATAAGAGTTACGTCCTACGAGGACAGCAATAAATTGGAGATTGAAGTGAAAACAACCAAGCCCACGTTTACAGCGAAGCCAGCGTTTTTGAACCTTAGCCCAACGGTAGGCAAATGATAATTTCACACAGTTTTTTTTCCATTTAATTGTTTTTTACCAAAATTAACTATCCATTTCAGCCTGCTCCGGCTGCAGGAGTCTATAACCATCACGCAATTAGTAACCCGCACCAGTATCAAGTGACTGAGGAACACTCGAACGATGTAACTATCGGCGATTTGTACTCAGGCAAGAAGACTTACTTCGCACCGGATCCGGACCCTTCATTGCCGAGCAAAACACTTGTACCGACTTCCGATCCATTGAGCATACCGAGTAATGGCAAGTTCGCCCCAGCCAACGTACTTGTACAGTCTCCGGTAGCTCACTACCCGTTGCAGCCCCAAACCAGTGCTTCAGCCGTGATCCAGTACGTTAATGCAGTCCCGCAGGCAAGCTACGCTATACCCCTTGCAACCCAACCACAGCTGCAGCAGCACATCCTGCAACAAACGGCCATGTTGCAGGAAATGCCCGTTTCGGTTAGTGCACAGTCGTCGAATCTTTGATAACACTGATCAACTGCTTCATCTGCAGCATCATCTACATCATCAAAATCATCGCCCTTTGCCACACTAATAATATGCGCCACATTCTAATACTGTATTTTCCCCCCATTTCCTCGCTTCCCGCCCTCGGGGTTCTAATTCCAGCTCTATAATCCCACCTATCTTGTGACCCAATCCAACAACCTCTTCAACACCCACCAACAGCAGGCGTCCGTGAACCTCTTCAAGCCGGATACCAATTTCCTTGGTACGATGCAGCATCAGCAACACCATCAGCAACAACATCAACAACAGCAGCAGCAGCAACAACAGCCACTTCCGGTTCATGTCCAAACACAAACGCAAGCACCGTCTGTACCAACGACCGTGCTTTTCAACTCATACAACACGTACAAGCACAGCGAACCGGCAGCCAGTACGGGTCAGATTCTTTCTGCAACGCAGGATCAACTGCACGAGCTCCAATCAGTGGTTAATCAAATTCAGTTGAATGACATACACAACCAGCACTCTGCGGACATGCCAACTTACGCACAGCTCGTAGGACACGAACAACCGGCCATACATCAGCAACAGCTCCCCCAGCTGAACCAGCTCGAACAGCAACTTCAGCAACAGCTGATCCAACAACATCAGCATGAAAAGGGCAACTCGCAGCGACAGATGACGGATGCGGAAATTGCTAACCTGCTCAACTACGGTATGATTAATCTGCACAACAATTTATCTCCGAGCGATTATTACCATTATCAGGTAGATCAACCGACGGCGGTACAGCCATCGGGACATCACACATTCTACGAGCTATCCGAACGGCAAAAGGAAAATGACCGCATATTAGCGCAGGCTCATCAAGACCTCTACCACCATCAACAACAGCAGCAGCAGTACCAGCAGCAGCAACAACATCAGTACCAGCAGCAGATGCAACATCAGCAGGAGCAACAACAAGTGCAGCAGCACCCATTACCCCAGCAGTACCAGCAGGATAGCAATTCTGACTATTTGCAGGCATACCAGGAACATCAGCTTGCTGTCTCCAACATTCTGGGCTTGCAAGACAAACAAACGTCAGCTGGAGGCTCTGTCCAGCAGTACCATCACCGTCACGCTGCCATTGGAAGCACAATCGAGCCCCAGGCGACCCAGAGCCCTCTAAGGATATACGTACCAGATGGTGAGCACGAATACTCCAACAATGTAAGTACCGTCTCCTTGGCCAGCCATCAAACCCAGACACTTTAGTGACATATTAACGTTCCTTTGTTTCACAGATAAACGCACAAAAACGGATGGACGAGATCGATTTTGAGTATGCCGATGTAGATGGCCTGAATCACGGTATGGAGGATAGTACTGCAACGAATGCACATGCTCGTAATGATGAACCTATTACGCCCTCCTCGTTCGATGATGATACTACCACCAACGCTCATTACGATGAGCGGACAGCGGATGATGTTGATGATGAGGATAGGGATGAGCACTACAACAAAAATCTTAGCAACCATCGACTTGATTGAGAGGGAGATCATCATGTGCAGCAAGCCAGTCTATGTTTAAGCCTGATTCCTACCCGTGATTACACTGTACAGCTGGTTGTTGATTAGATCATGGGAGGGATGTTAATTAGGTACAGGCAATATCGCAAAACTGTACGCCTTTAGTATGTAGCGTGTAGTAACACATTATTTATTTCAGTTAAAATATTCCCAATAAAGAAAGTCAATCATGAAACTTGACTAATCTAGGAACGATTGAACGGGTATGAAAATTGATGAGTAAAATAGATTGCCCGAGATCTTCTTCTATGGCTTTATAACTCGTGAAGTCTTGCAACGATTCGTGAAATTACCCGAAATAAGGATAGTCAATACTACGTACGGGTAAACGATCCTAATCTGATTCGACTACGGTCCGGTCGGTTGAAAGACCGGCGCCACTATCTCCTCAGCCACCGACACGATTCTTCAAAAATTGATCAACGGGTGCCCTTGTGAAACTGATTCTTCAACATCATCTTTCCCGCTTCTAACGGAGACAAGCAGGAACCGTGTAAGCACTTGTTCTACGGCCAATATATGCCATGCAATTGGCATGCCCTTTACATTTTTTTTGGGCTGCCTACATGGACAGAGTAGACGAGGAAGGCCCCAAATAAGGTGGAGCGATGGCGTAGATGCGTCCACCAAGAAGGCCGGAATGGCAGATGAGTCAGTTTCACTCGTCCATGTGCGGTTTACAGGATTCTTGGAGCAGGCCAAGACCATAAAGCAGTTGTAACGTCGAATAAGGAAAAAAAACAAATCATATGAACAGTAGAATAAATTGTACACATTGTCCAAAATTTCCATCAGACCAGTGAGAGAATGAGATCTTTCTAAATCCGTTCCAAATTTCTTGTTTCAGTTACTTAGGACTTTTTTATACTATAAATTTGGAACAAAAAACGACCCTGTCTGTAGTTTGTTCTCTTGCACTAAAGCGACCCCAACGAATGAATCTGTAATCTTGCACCCAGGTTCAATGTTTTGCCAATAGACATGTGGGCACGTCGTGATCAAATCATTCTTATACCTCTCTTATTTATCACAAGAGATTCTACACTACAAGATGTGGAAAGAAAAAGGCGACGTTTGAAATACAGGTAAATATAATTTATCTAAATGAGAAGTTAATGAGAACATTTGCCATGGCGGATGAAAACACACGTGTAGGCATGAGCTATTTCTGCGTCTTTTAAATACCTCCCTAAGTTTCGTGATATAATTATTTGAATAGATCTTGCGTTTCAAGTTGGCCCAGAATTACCCTATGGAACGTAGCTGAGAGACGTTGGGTAGATTCGCGGAAATAGGCAGTCATATCGTAACAGTCCTCAGTCGCCTCTTCTCCTTTAACTATAGCTGCCAGTAGTGGGATGTTGTTAAATTTGGCTAAAACACCGCGCCTTTGCCCTAGTGGTACTTTTTGATCAACGACGAATCTTCCAGCAGACATTTTGTGTAATATAAGAGTCTCTCTGTTAACGGCCAGTTGGGAGCGTAAGAGGTGTGGTTTTAAAGCCCCCCTCTCACTGATCGTTAGCCACCTGTCATTAGCTTCTCAGGGATCTTGGTGTGTGAAATGAACTTAACCCCAGGGTCCACTTAACCTTAGACTTTCCATTTTAAATTTTTGTTGTTAAATTGCACCAATTGGTATGAAAAAAATAGGCTTAACGCCTAGATAAGTTATAAAAGTGGCATACACCCAATGAAGAGAAGCAAAATCAGGTTAATGGAATCGGTTAAAAACTGACTATGAGGCACACTCCATTATTTTTTACGCAACAATGTCATCAATGTTTTCGATGTAAAATCTAAAAGTAATAAATTCATCAGTAAATCGATAGTAAACGAATTATTGAGGATAATCATTTTAATGTTTAAACAAAACATAATGTAAAAAAATGAACAATTCATCCACAAACTAAAACAATAATTATTATCCACTCACCTTACTGTATCGTGGAATATGGGAGTATATTATAGATTATTTATTTAAGGTCCACTTCCAACTTCTGAACTACCCGTTCAAATCCAAATACGGATGAGTAGAAAACATACGGTTTCGTTCGGTTGACGCCAAAGTCGGGCTCCAGCGAAGGTACCGTGCACATTAGCTGCGGATTCGGAGCGACTAGACAACCCACCGGACGTTGAACGTTCTTGCGCATTTTTTCCTTGCGTTGCACTAACTTTTTCGTTTCGCGCAACATAAAGATGGCGTCTTTTGAAATCATGTAACGACGGATAGCCTACAGAAAAGGGATAACAATTGTTGTTGAGAACATCAATACTGAAACAAACGAATAAATCAATGAAAATGAATAATTCGACTTACGTTTTTCTTCCTTTCATCGTGAGCTAAAACCCAGAGAAGGGTGCAAAGTGTGCTAAATATTCCACAATCTTTATCACACCAACGGAGTAACATTTGTGACACCGTAACAAGGCCGTTCTCCTGCAAAAAAGGCAAATTATACCTTTAGTACCTATCATCCTAAAAAGCCATAACTTATTCTGGTTCATAACATACCTGATACGCTTGTTCCTTGGTGCCTTCAAAGCGTGCCAAATTTAATATGATGCGGGCACAAATTTCAATCAAAATTTTATCCACCTCCGAACGAATGGCCTGGGCCATGGTGTTGTAGCAGAATACTGATAAAAACACTGCATCATCTACAAGCAGATGTGGTACTAGTCGGGACATGCGTTCTAATCGCTGCAGGATACCAATTGCTTCGGATGAGCTAAACCGTGTTTTTAAGAAGCGCATACAAAGCCGGCTCACATTGCTTAACCGGTTTGACGGATCTCGATGAGCTTCCCTGCGACTCACTACCATCTGCTGTGCAATTGTGCGCATTTTCGCCGTCTGGTAGCGCTTCCGATGGTAGGAACCTCGCCACCACGCCTGTATTTGAAGTGCAGCTTTGTCTCGTCGTTTCTTCTCCAAATATTCGGGAGTCAGCATCGCCCGGAAGGCTCGACGGGCAAGCAAGCCACGTGCATGAGTCTGTAAACCATACACCGTACGACAAATCTGATCGAATCGTTGGCGCTCATAGCGAGTTTCCAGCTTTTCACGGTAACGCCTTTGAACAACAATTACGGCACTGCGATAAATTCGATAATTCGACTCATCGATCAACCGTTTTCGGTAAGCGCGATAGTGAATTTGAATGGTTCTGGCAGCATGCAATGTTCGTCGGTATGTTTCACGTTCTCGGTGCATGCTTAGTGTAGCTCGCCAGCGAGTTTGTATAATTCTAACCGACAAACATATTCGGTTGTACTCCTTTACGTTGCGTACCATTTCCCGACGGGCACGGTAACGAGTTTGTAGTATCGTAGCAGCATGTTTAAGAACGATGAATCTATTTCGTTCCATTACCATTCTACGATGGCCGCGGAACCAACGCTGCACTGTAACTGCTGCCTTGCGTTGCCGTTCATAATCTGCGACAGCTTGACGCATCGATAACTTTCCTCTAAACCTTCGCTGAATCATTATGACTGCTTCTCGAAGCCGCAGATAGACTCCTCGATCATGTTTCATCTGTTTGTAACCTCGATAAAACTCCTGCACCACAATCGAGGCACTTTTTAGATTCAAAAATCGACCGCGACATTTTTCCATCGCCCGTTGGGCACGATATGTTCGCTGTATGAGTACGACCGCCGAACGAAGGTACCGGTACTGCTCAACTGCTTGCTGCATTGTTTTCTGTGCACGATATCGTTGCTGTATTACGATGGTGGCAGATTTGAGCTGCAAAAACTTTGATCGCTCCCGTCTCATCGCTAAAATAGCAGCCCACCAGCTCGAAATCGCAATGGCACTTCGTTTAAGACGCATATATCTATTGCGCTGCATGATTCCGGCACGGTTTGCCCGGAAACGACGTTGCAACACTAGTGCTGCTTGACGAAGGCAAAGATATTGATGGCGTTTCCGTTTCATTTCCAGCAATGCGCGTAATCGTTGCTGAATAATAATAACCGAACGGCGACGATGTTCCAGCTCTTGGCGTACCAATCGTCCCTGTACTAGGGCACGATAACGTCTTTGCAGGATTGTTGCCGCATCACGGTATCGCAAATAATCATAGCGGATTTTCCGTTTTACCAGAATAGCACGCCACGATCGCTGAAGTGTGATCGCTGCCCGGCGTTGTATGCAGTACTCGGACGATTCTCGACGCATTTGCAGTGTAGCACGCCATTTGCGCTGAATGTGTGTGGCCGCACTGCGCCACGTTTCATATCTTTGCCTACTAACTCTACCTGCAAGGATGGCTCGATATCGAGACTGCACATTGATACTGCATCGCCGTAGAGTATTGAAATGATCCCTTTCTTCACGCATTAGGATCGTGGCCCGATAACGCTGCTGTACTGTTATGATTGCTAAACGCATATTGTTATAGGCTGTCCGAGCTGCACGCATACTCAATTGCGCTCGGAATCTTCTCTGAATGCAAAGAGTAGCAACTCGTAGTGCCACATACTGTTGACGCTGTTCCATCATTGCAACATTAGCCCGATAGCGTCTTTGCAATGTAAGCGTGTTCCTGCGTAACGTTTGGTATCGGTCTACTTCCAGCTTCATCGCTTTCCGTCCTCTGAAATGTCGTTGTACGTTGATCGCAGCTTGACGAAGAGAGGTGTAGGCCAATCGTTCCTTACGCATCTCTAAGATAGCACGCCAACGATGCTGTACGTGCATAACCAGGTCCCGGGCACGTTTGTAAGCTTGCATATCCAGATGCATTTGCTTCCAGCCACGGAAATAGTCCTGGAGTTTAATAGCGCTTGCACGCATTAATAAGAATCTGTTCCGTAGCCGCTGTGTTTCCAAACATTCGCGCCAACGACGTTGAATACAAATAGTAGCCGAGCGGGTTACTTGATACTGTTTGCGAACGATTCGCATACGTTGAAAGGATTGTATTTTTGTAGCCGATCGATGCTGCAACCATTTACGCCGAATGAAAACTATCATACCATTCACGATCGCCTGTAGTCGACGGTGGATTACGTACGATTTTATACTACGCTGAATTACTGTTGCCTGCAGATGACGGTGCTTTGCCTCTGCACGAATCGTTCCAATTACGGTTGCCGCCGCCAGAAGCTTCCTGCCGAGTACGTACCGTCGGAACGAAGTTTGTACCACAATGGCAGATTTTTTACACAGCAGATACCGTTCGCGAGCTGATCGCATTTGTCTCATCGATCGCCACCATTGCTGTAGCCGTACGATTGCTGCAAACCTTTTGGCAGCCAGCTTTTGTGCTAAGTAGCGCCTGGTGTACTGCTGGATCATTACGATGGCACGCAGCTTCTGCTGGCGATAGGCTTCATACCATACGCGTACGCAGTAACCACGAAGCGCGGCTTGAATAGTACGTGCTGCCACTTCTCTTCTCAAACGTCGCTTTTCTTCAATGCGACGAGAGATAGCCACCTTCAACCAATTCATGCGCCACCAGCGCTGCAAGACAGTTGCAGCTGCATTGAATTTTGGAGCGCGAAATTTGTACACGATCTGCCATAATAGTGACATTGTCTGTTCGCGGTGTCCATCGCAGATGTCCTTAGCTGTTACATTACCGGCTATTTCATATTCGGCCTGTTCGAGCGCTCCCAGCGCTAGATTAATGTTGTGTATTTTTTGTAGCCTCGATATTGGGGGTACGCGCAAACTTGCAGATAAATCTTCTCGCAGCAAAATGATCTCCATCACACGGGTCAGTCGCACTCCGTCACGAAGATCTACGGCTAGATTCTCGAATGCATAGTTATATTCGTCCAGATACGACTGTTTATGCGACAGCGTATAGCCCACACGCTTTAGATGCTTTGTAATGTCACCGATTCCGGCCACCAACGTAGATGAAAATCGTACCAGAATCTCTCGCGTCTCCTTGTACGGAGCATTGCGCACAAAAAGGCAAGGATTGTGCTTGATCAGTTTGCGCCGTTTTGCCGTGTCGAGGAAGAACAATAGAAACAGGAACATTCGCAGTGTGAATTTTTTCATATGTTCCGCGTATGCACCCGAAAGGCTAAAGGCCTTCGAGTTGCGTGCTTCCAGATAGCGGTCTCGAAACAGTCTATGTATGATGAACGTGCTCAGTCCCACAATGTCTCGGTTGGATTGAAGTTCGATCTGCTCTCCAAAGACAACCTCCAATCCGAGTCTTAACCATAACGGATTAAAACACAACAGTAGCTCTAGAATGGAGCGTTGCAATACCAAATCGAGATGAAGTCTTCGATCGGTGCGTAGAGTCAGTAGCTGTTTCTCGATCTGCGCGGCCACCTTTCGCAGAGGAACCGCTATTTCTTCACTCGTGTACAGAGCGATTCCTGCACTCCGTAAGCTGTTCAGTCGATTTTTGTAGTACTTGGAGGAGATCAGCTCTTTGGTGGGCGCTAGTGCAAGATCCTTGGATTTTACCTCGTCAAACAGCTTACCAACATCGAGGGGTTTGTTGGGTTCCGTGTCCAAATCGGCCGGTATCGTAACTAGTGCGTTAAGCCACTTTTTCATTTGACGCTCGTACTGATCAAATGCATGTTCGTCTAGATACATTGTGACGGTAAGGAAGGGATTGCAAGTAGTTGTCGCCGCAAATGGATCTGGATTGATGAGCGTTTTCAAATGTCGATCAGAATCGTACAAGAACACTCGTTTCTCTGCACTTTTTAGCGGTAATGCAGCCGCTACTGCGGGTCGCTTGAGACTGAGACTTCGGGATGAGGTCTGCAATGATTACAAATATAAACGTGATTTTTAGTATTGACATGCATTCTACATTAGTACAACAACTTACCATCGTTACATTACGAGTCTGCGTTGTCTTGTATTCGATAGGTTTGCGGAATGTATTACTAACCGACAGTGGTTCCGTTTTGATAGACTGTTTGGTGGTGGCAATCGTCCCAGAACTGGTTGAAACACGACAACGTCGTTTTGGGGGAGATGTTTCATGCTCAAAAACTTGCGCCTTTTCTCCCCTTTCATGGGTAATCGATTCAATGCCGCGCTTGCAAGCACTTGTTAGTTCCATCTCATCACTAAACCGACCAACTTCGTGCAAATTAAATCGACTAGATTGTGCGCGGATTTCATGCTCCTGAAAAATCTTGTCCACTTCGTCTCCCTCCAGATTGTCGTTGCTGCTGTTGTCGCTCTTGTCAACCAGATTCGGAAGCGAACAGCGCGAGACATTATCCTTTAAGGTAATGGTTACATTCTTGACTATGTTTTCGACTGAAGAGGACCGTAAACTTTCATCTGCCGATACGATAAAGGTTTTCTGATTGTGGTGTGAAGATAGCAGTTCGACAACATCTGATACTGATCCGTTTCGACGATCCAGACGCCGATCGAACGTTACACCAAGCTCCGGCATATTCTCCTCCGCTATGCTAGTTAAATGAGGATTTGAATCGTAAGCTACCGTTTGGGTTTTGTTGATGACAGCATTATGTTCCTCGATTGGCAACACAACCTCCTCGCGATGTGGGACCAGGTCAATAATATTGTGAGATTCAAAAGTTTCAAGTGGTTCACTCTTGATTCGCCGTTCTTGGCTGTCCAATGTTTCCGGTTCTGGTGAAAACGTTAAATGTCGCTGAAGATTGTCACTCGCCTGTTGCGCATCATCTGTTTTTGCCAGCGAAGGACTGCCGATAAATGGCTTTAGAAAAGTTTTATCCACGGTTGTGGGTTTAGTTACGGTAGAAAAGCAACTAGGATCAAACGTTCCATTTCGACCCATAGGAGTTACTTTCGACTCTTGATTCATTATGCGTTGCTGTAACACATTCGCCTGAGGAAAGATCCTATCCAAAGCATCAGAATCTACCGTTGATTTAACAGGCGGAAGTTTAGGCGATATTTCCAAATTCTTTCGTGCGGAAAAATCGACCATTCCTCTGCGCCCTATTCCTTTTATGTAACATTCCGGAGTCGGCTGATTTTCTATGTGCGTAATGTAGGTGTTCAATATGGATACCGGTGTCAGTTGATTAATAACATCCTCTCCATTCATACCAAATTGAGGAGTGGTTGGGTTTATGTTTTCCTTGTCAGTCTTGTTCCTGTCAGCAGATACCGTCGGGCTTGTACAGTATTTATCCAGCTGGTCGTTATGCTCCGAACTAATGTGGTCTTTGCTCGACCCAACCATCGTTGTCGGTGCTTTCGACGTAATAGCACCCATTCTGCTGTCCACCACAATAGTAGGCACAGTCCAACCTTGTTTTCCAGGAGGTGTTCGTATTTTTTTCGGTAAAACGTTACGCCGCAGCTTCACCTTCGGTGGAGATGGCGATTTCAGTTTTAACTTCTTTGGAACGGCAAACGATTTAGAGACCGGTTTTCGTCCGACTGATTTTAACTCAACCGTCTTCAACACAAACTGCACGTCCTTCTTGTTTCCTATGCTATCCGTGAGTATGACCACTTCCTTGCCCACAATTAGCTGTTGTGGATTCCATACAACTTCCAACGTTTTCTCGGCGCCTGCTTCTACATCCGCAACTGTCCACTCGAAGCTGATCCCACACTCCGAATCGGGAACTCGTGATAGTTTTACCTGTGACACGATATTTACTCATATGTTATAATACCGTAAGGAATGCAACTCTGGCAATCGCAAATTACCTGCACTGAAGTTTTGTTTGTATTACGCACAATCAGCAAACGACGAGCGCTCTTTCCCACAGGTACGCCTTCAAACACAACGGTAGCCTTCGGAGTGAACGGCCCCAACAGAACTACGGTAGGTTCACGAGATTCTTGTGATTTTTTCGCTCGGGGAGGCGTGCAAGTTACCTGTGAACGAACAAAGCATTAGCAGGCGAAATCAAAGCCGCAACAATAAAGCAAAAGCATTCCTTAGAAACATACCTCAAACGCGCTCATTTTCCCTCATGGCTTCCCCACGATGATCTGAAATAATGCGAAAGCAGCCTCTCGAGTCGCTATTCACATAAACTTGCACCAACACGTTAGTTGAATTCAAAGAGATAGGATTTACTAACTATACGGCTTCAAAATAGTCAGAAAAACGATTCACAAATTCCGCACCAACACAAGTTGTTCGATACGCGTTGCAACTGATGCTTGAAAAATACGTTAGCGAATTCTCAAAATCCCGACGCCTGCCGAGCAATGCCGATGGTCAAACGAAGCGATTATGACAGCTGTCAAACCGGAGGGTTCGAAAGTGTATTTTTAAACGTTTCGAACATGAATAACTGATTTCGAATATGGATAGTTATGCTGTGGCACAGTTTAATTATTTTGTTATTCTGTTTAACGGCCAGAAATTTATTCATGAAATTATGGTTTTGCATTTCAAAATAGAAGTTTTTTATGCACCAATGTACGATTCACGGAAATCACCGTGATTACAAATCGTTGGTTGTTAATTGTGAAATTCATTGAACCAACAGTATACCACAGAGGAACTGCAGTTACCAATCGATTGATCTAGCTGTGGCTTAATTAGGCTGTGGAAATTAAAAATACTCACTTGTCGATGTGAAAATGACTGATTTATTGTTCGTTCCATTTAAAAACATACACAAAATGGCATGGTCGCCATGGCGCTTTCACATTGCCACCATTCGCATTACATACTAGCTACCGTCGAGTTCGTACGCCTAAACTGTATCTACAAACTACAGAAGACCTTGACTGTAGCGAATTCCGGTCTTGAGAAGATTTAGAGCGCAATCAAGAGGGAAAACCGTCCGTTTCCCCAAACGATGCTGATATGAGAGAGGAATGAAACTTTATAGAACAATATGTAACGCTCCTAAATTTCAACTCGATTATGAAACAGTTCGTATAGCGCACGGTCGCTATCTCTATTATTACTACCGGGAAAAAGGCTAGACACCACTAAATGAAAACTTGAAGATGTAGGAAAACAGAGTCTTCACTATATTTAGTAGTAATTTTCCTAACATTAATTTCTAAAGATTTTCTTCAATAAGACTTACCAGCTGAGGTTGTAATGTAAATATAACTATATATATGTATATATATCTATGCCTATATATATATATATTCCGTTGGCTCATTGATGGCTGTTAAAACTACTCACTACAATTTTGGTTCACTGTAGATTACATGCAACGATCAACGAGCATTATTTTGCACGATGATTTCCTTGCAAGACTTTTTCCTTGTAACCGACGACGTCCTTGTGCGGTGAGTCCTATCTACAATTGGGATCACCCTATCTGCATTAAACTCCCTATCAATCGTTGCTTGGCATGTCCACATTCGTCGTTTAATGCCCTAAAAACAATAAGGAGTTGAATCTGCGCTAATCCAGAGATACGCGATTTTGGGAAGAGTAGAACAATTCAAGCTACCTTACACTAGCTTTCGATCGGTTCGCATACATCTGGTATGCACATTGAACATATTAGACGGATACATTCGTCTCCTTCCCTGGTTGTCCAGCAGGATCAACCAGGACGGCAGAGCTGGAGAAATGATAGGTTGATAATATATTGTCCATGCAGTGGCAGCTCGCGCAGTGTTGTATGGCCGGTGGTACCGATGGCATATGCAACAACAACTTACGTAGCAGCGTGTTTGATTATGTTTCAGTCGATCGCCTGAGATGAGCTTATATCGTTGCGCACCGCGATGTGCATCTTAGTGTTGGTTGGTCGGTTTAGGTAGATCTCATAATCGATATCGTCGTCCTCCTCCTCGTCCATATCTTCGCCCTGTTTGATGAACACTGTTTTTAGTGAACCGGGAAACGGGATGATATCGGAACTATCAGAACCTTCTTCGTCAGTGGTCAGCACGTCATCGTTCGACTTGATCGCGACGTATGCAGCAGAGAAGCCCTTGAATCCAACTGTGTCATCTGAACGGAACCGCACCATTAGCGCCTCGTGCATCGAGATAATTTCCGGCGGGTTCTGCACCGCAGTTACAATCCGGTCCAAGGCGAGAGAAAAAAGAGACAAAAAGCACACAGCAAGAGAGCACGGCACACAATAGTACACCGGAAACGAAAACGAAAGAAAAACCAAACAAAAGCAAAATATAACGATAAAGCGAACCATACGCACAATAGGAAGACAAAGTACATACCGCATTGCCACAGTACTTGCCGTGCAGAGGGCCACTTTCGTCGTCCAATCCGCCGTACACCTCAACATAATCGTACGAACACATCTTTTCTTCCTCCAGCTCGAAGCTAAGAAACTTTAGCTGTACATTCTGACCCGAATCGGCTACGATTGTCCACTCACAGTCGGCCCCATTGTCATACATGCCCGAGCCAAACTTGATGTGCGAGTAGAAGTGGTTCTTGACTTCGGTCGCCTTTAGACGTCCACCACAAGCGGTCGAATGGCTCGCGAAGAAACCCTTGCGCTGCACGCTAGTGTCCGTGTTGAACACCATGTACATCTGGTTTGACGAAGACGAAATGGGATGTGGTATTTTAGCGCCACAGAATCGCCCCAAAGTGTGGCTGTCTGGTGAGTTTCCATCATAGATAACGATGTGATCGTAAGCGCATTCCTGTCGAAAGTAGCATTAAAAGAAGGTGAATAAACCATGACCCATGGAGATTATTTATTGGGCAGCAAATAATGCCCATGATGCTCACCTGATGCGGTTCAATATCAAACACGTTGAAAACCAACCGTATCCTGTGACCGGGCGTTGTGGTAAAGTGCCAGATGCAATCCTTCTTTGGTGGGTAGTAGTCTGGATAGTTGGGACTAAGGATTTGGCCATGCGGTGTAAAGATCTCGTGCTTGCAGCCACTTTCCTTGCAATCGTGCCCATTGTCGTGCAGCGTGTATCCGTTGCGGCACGAGCAAACATACGACCCAACAGTGTTTTTGCACTCCTGCTGACATCCACCATTGTTGACTGCACACTCATCAATGTCGGTAAAGTAAACAGCAGCAAATCCCGTCTTCTGGACCGTCTTATCGGACTTGAACACAACCCGTAAGATATTCCATTCGGACGTAATCGGTGCCGGTACGTTGTCTCCACAGAACGACCCGTGCTTGTGAAGCGTACCGTCCGGGCTTTTCGACAGCACAGCCACGTAGTCGTACTCGCATTCGGATGCCTGATAAAACGTATTCCCTTCCAAATCGAAGTATGTAAAGTTCAGGGTTATTTTATGCTGCGGCAATGCCACTATCTCCCACACGCACTCCTTCATGATGGGATAATGTTTCGGGAAAGACGGCGAAAGGATGGTACCGTTCGGGGTGTCCAGTTGACCTCCGCAAGCATCTGCAAGCACAAAAGCGAGATTGTTTTTAGAGCGACTTCTAATCGGATCAACACCACAAATCAAATCCCTTTGTTCCTGATATCCTAGCATCACTAGCACACAAGTGGATCGCCAGGCAACGGATAGTACTTTCTTCCATCTGCTTTCAACGGCTTTCACTGCTCGTGTTTCATCGGGTCTGAATCTCACAATGGCTAAAGAACAATCACGCAAACGGAGCAAACCTGAAAGCAGGAGGAACTTACTCTCGCACGATTTCTTATCGCTGTGCAGTTCGTAACCGATATAGCAGGCACATTCGTAACCCCCCAGGGTGTTGATGCACTCGTGCTCACAACCATGATCCATGTGTTCGCACTCGTCCACCTCCTTCATAAAGGTTGCCGAAAATCCTGCCTTTTGCACCGACCCATCAGACACGAACTTTAAGAACAGCTTGTTGGACGTCGACCTAGCGAGTGAAACGAATAGTGGTAACAACAAAAAATGTGAAAACTCTAATCCAAGGACAGCGACCATTAAGCACCACTGGATGCATTGGAAAAGGAGCGAACGGTACTTACTTCATGTCGGGCGGTATCTTATAGCCACAGAAAACACCAATAAGACGCGAGTCTGCCGTACCACCATCCCGCACCTCCACGTAATCATAAACGCAGTTATCATGGTTTTCCACTTCAAACGATTGAAACTTTAATGCGACCTGATAGTCTTTCGGGACGGTTATGCGCCAGATACATTCCTTGTTCGGTAAGTAGTCAACGGGATAGTTTGGTGACTCTAGACGTCCACCAGATTCGGGGTTCATATCGCCGCCACAGATTGCTAGAAAAGGGCCCAGAGAAAATGAAAGCAAACAAACAACTTTGAGCTTACTGTCCGTGATTGGCATCACGTAAAGAATACTGTGAATATGTAGCTGATTGTAGAAAGTTTTCTTAAGAAATAACATGTTAAGCTTTGAATAAATTTCACATAATACTTCAAATAGGCAAAAGTATGAATAGTCCGGTAAAGGAGAATTTTCATATTCAGTCGATATTTATCTCAGTTAATAACCTAGCATTCATAATTTACAAATACCAATATTTAGGTTTCTAAACATCAACAATTTTTAGCACACTTTTTGTGCACAAAATTACAGAATATGACAAAATTCATACTTCATTAAACAAAACTAAACAAAAGAAAAAGGAAATCGTATAGCTTTACACTACAAAAGATATATCAATCTTATGAATATATCAATCTTATCCAAACTGTTCAATTCTTATCTTCTACTTACTACTTAAATCTCCATTTCTCCCTCTTCCCCCCCCACCTCTCTCTCTCTCTCTCTCTCTCTCTCTTTATTTCTTTTTTTCTCTCTTCTGTCTGGAATTAATCTGGTCAATTGGTTATATTACGCACCTTCGTAGTTGGCCGCAAATCCCCGCATCGTCGCCTGCCGGAAGGTGGTTGTGTACGTGAGCAGCATACGACTGCCGGTGGAGCGGATGAGCTCGTTCACCTTGCCGGAACCGCAAAATTTCCCCAGTATTGGCGACTTGTGCCAGTAGCCATCCCGTATCTCCAGGTAATCGGACCGGCAGCTGTTTGATTTGTAAATATCCTGCCAAATGTAGTAGACGAGTCAAGAGAAATCAAGTTAACCGGGGGCAAGTACGACCAGAAATCATTTTTCTGTTTCCTAGAATTGGACCATCTGGTGAAATTTTTCCAGCGGAATGAAATACCGAACGCCAGTGAGTGATGACTGGTAATATATGAAGGGGTTTTTTTTCGATTGAGAAGTTTTGGGACTTGGATTAGGAACAGAAACCGTAAATGTGTAGCTCCAGACGTACCAGATCGGTTATGTTCAGAACTATCCTTTCGCCGTGTGTTGCCGTGATGCGCCATTCGCATCGTTCGGGTTCGGTCGGCGGTGTGGTAGAGTAGTACGTTGGGGAGGTGAAACTGGCCGAGGTTTCCTGAAACGTGCGTCCGCACTCTGAAACGAAGAACGGAACGCATAAGTGGAGCAATGATGCAGTCGATCAAGCGTAAGGGTTTTCCTGGGTGCAGTCATGAATGAAAAATCACACCAGAAGGCGAAGGGTTGTAGTAAGGGTTTTCTAATTTGTTTCTTGTCCGTCAGAAAATGGATATGTTGCTGCATGGTTGAGTTTGATGAAGTTAGTGAAATGGAGTGTGTGTTGTAGAATGATGCAAACGGATGCAGTCACAGGAATGCTTTGAAGATTGCACGGCAAATGTTACGTGGGAATGAATTGTTGATCGACACTACCAACACTCCAACATTTTCCTAGCACATTTTCGTCAATTAGGGAATTCTTTTTTCGGTCAACTTATGCTAGTTTGAATACCACAATAAATTGAGATTTCCAGGAACAAGGGCGAACAATCCATTGTAGATATTTCACTAGAAACAATTCCTTAATGTAAAAATTTCACTCGAAAACTGGTGGTTTCTAGCGCGATAGTTTTGGAAGACTTATTTAAACACTATGTAAGTTAAACTGAAAGGACCGGTGATATGGCTGACACGACTGGACCTGTACTGAATCTATCTAACCTGTACTAGTTGAACGGGTAACTGAAGTCGAAGAATGCAAGGTATGGTACAGCAATGCCTCTTGGCGTGCTAGGTTTATAAAAGATGAAGTATGTAGGAAATTACCGGACCTTTCTTGACAGACGCTTCAATGATGAACTGAGTTTTAAGATACTCGATGTCAAAACCTTGTTCGCCCTAGAACATTCAATGCACGTTATGGTGAATATTACTCGAACCAACCTACACAATCCTACAACATCGCTCATGGTGTCCGGTAGTGTATACTTACTGGCACACTTGTACAGCAGATTCGCTTGTGCGATATCGCCTTCGCTGAGACGCAACCGTTGACCGATTTCTGGCCTCTTGCGGCCCGGTATTTCGATGGGAAAAATCGTATCCAGATAGGTACCCTTGGAGAATGTGTTGCGCGCGTAGTGCATTATCGAGTCGTAGTCATACGGTAAACCAAGCGAGTTAACTTCATCTTCGGTAAGCTTGTTGAAGTTGTACTCCTGCCCAACCACGATGTTGTTCTTCTCGATCACGACGTGGTTTTCCCGATCCGGTCGTGTATGCTCATGCCAGAAGCCAACCACGTGACCCAACTCGTGCACCACAATGCCAAACTTGTCACAGTTCTTACCAATTGAAATTGCCTGCGGTCCATTGCCCCGTTTGCCGACAAACGAACAGCAGCTGTTGGAAAGCGAACGGCAACAATGAAGGGAAAGTCATTAGCAGTGGTCATTCGTATTATAGCCTCCGGTTCGCCCTGCTCGATTGTTTCCCCCATCTTACCCACAGGGCCGCTCAGTGAAAACGATATAGTTCGGATGGTCAATGGGATTACGTTCGACGAATTTGATGCACGTATAGTTTTCCCAGTGACGCATCGCCTGCCGAAAGAGGGCCTTGTGCATGCCGCTAAAGTTCCCATCAATCTCGAACGGTATGACGCCAAAGTCCCAGATGCGTTCCTTCTTTGCCGTTGCTGCCCGTGCCGTGCGATGATGTTGATGTAAATGCTCCTGACCTTCGGAGGCATAGTAAATATGGCTGTGGATATGGTAAGTAAAGCAAATGTTCATATGCTACTGTTCATCTACATTTAAGTTATATACTTATGTTAAGATGCATAGTTCTATGTTATTCCTTAGCATAGTTCTACAGCTTCCAATTGAAATTTTTTGTTTGTTTTTTAGGAAATGTTTTGCAGTATGTAATATAGAAGGGGTGCGTGAGCGGGACCTAAAGTGACTGCAGAATTGCTGTAGCAACACAGAGAAAAAGTACAGTTCAAAATTTTTCTTGCAGTAAATTTCCAAAGTGTTTCAACGTGTTGTGGGAAAATGGTACAATACATTTAAAATGTTACATTTTGCTCAACATTCGTCCACGTTATGGAACGAGATTTTCCGCGTTACAAACTGTTTCGAATGATAAATTGAAATATCCTGCAGCAATAATCCTACATTTGTATGCACATCCTCCATCTACGCTGCGAGCAGCAAACGTCGATGACATGATACACCGTGTTCGCGTACGTCGTCATTCTTCGCTATTCGTTACGGAATCATGAAAATGCTCTTCATTTCAACACTATAGTGCAACCGTGCAGCGACACCGACGTAGAATCATCTGAAGGATTAAACTGCTGCACACAAACCCATCCCTCTTATCTGTACCATTCGGTCAAATAGTACAAAACGAAGCATGTCAAGCATCCCAACCATCGTAGTACAAAGCCCCGTTTACAAAGTTTCGCCAACGCGGAACAGCCAACTGACGGGCGCAATCGCTCGTCCGAAGAGGCCACTTGCAGCAAACACTTGACAGGACCGGGCCAGGCCATCTACTACCAGGGATATAATGTGGCTTGTGTACATTTGTATGGTGGGTGTACATGTATATGTGTAATAGAGAAGCAGAGACGTACGTACCTTTCTGCATCGTCTTCAACAGGTATGTACGGTTGGGGTGGATCTTGAGCATCCGGGACTGGTGCTTTATGGTCCGGTCGGAAATGCAAATTCATAGTATTGTCGCGTTCGGCCTGCACCGTTCGGGTGGATTGCTTCTGAACCGGGTGTTCGTAAAGGTGGTGCTCAGTATGATGACGATGTTGCTGCTGCTGGTGATGATGTTGAGCACGAGGATGATAGGACTGCTCGTGGTATCCATTGTCCCCACCGTTCATTTCACCTGGCAGCTTACCGGTACTGAAGTTGGCCGTATCAATGGGTACGTTTTCCCGCTGTTCGTTGTTATTACCGTCATCGTTGTCGTGCTTTCCGTGGTCGTTAGTGATGACATCCTGGGGATGCTTCCGCTTGCTGTCACCTCCAGAGCGACGTCTCTTCTTTTTCGGTGTACGGTTTTGTGACCTTCGTTCCGTCGGCTCGTCTTGTTTGTCCTGATGGTGCTGCTGTTGCTGGTGACTCGATCGAAGACTACGATCCCGCACCGAGTACGTTACTGTGCCGAGTTCGACTCGCAAGCGTTCCAAACGTGAGTGGTATGAGTTTTTGTTGACCGTGCCGTTCGGCGTGGACTGTCCGGATGTGGTTTTCGCTGTTGGATGACCGTTGTCCGTTATGCCTTCGGCCGCATTGTGAAGTTTGGGAAGTTGGGAAGACGAATGTTGATGCTGTCGACGTCTACGGCGGTGACGTCGGCGGGTACGGGCCTGACCAGCATCTTGTTCTCTGTACCCGCTCTCTTGCTGTCCGTTTTGCTCATTCGATAGATGCCATCGTCCCATAAGGTTATCTTCGCGCGTTTCTGTACCCGAAGTCCCTTTGCCTTCTGTGTTTAGCGGATCTGTTGTTTTCGTGCCGCTAGAATGTCGGCCAGTTCCAGAAACATTCGACGTCGTTGATGTTGTTGTGGTAATGGTCGTCGGTGTCTTCGTCGGTAAGGCAAAAGTGACTACTTTCCTACTGGCGTGATTGTTGCTGATAATATTATCACGGATCGAATCGATAAGGATGTCCTTCGTGTCGGACTGAATCCGATTATGGTCAATATTCCGAATGGCACCAGTTGCATTTTTTTTGCCAGGCGTGGTAGTGAGTTTTTTCTCGCTCACCTTTTCCCCGACTGACTCGGGTTCGCGACGCACGATAATGTTATCCCGGTTGTCGATTATGGTGGCTCGCACCGGAGGCTCACCGGAACTGTCCGTGATGGAATTTTCACTCTCATATGACGTGCTGGATGGGGATCGCCCGTACTGACCATTCGTCGCGGACGTCATACCGCTCAGTGGCGTTGAAGCGCGCTGTTTCGTTTTCTTCCGTATCATGTCCGTCATGCCTTCCTCCTCGACCTGCAACCCTTCGAGATACACCTCCTGCTTTAGCTTCACAATGTCCTGCTCGAGGCTTTTGTTCATTCGTTGCCGCTGCCATTCGGTTTCATAATTTACGTTCGGCATAGCGATGTCGCCCATAAATCCACCTGCAATCCAACGGAAGCGAAATGAAAGTGAGTAAGTGCGAAAGAGTACGTGTATGTGTGATTAGAAACACCCGACGACCCAGTTTACATCGGTTCAATGGTCATATTCGAACGTCTGCCACTAGGAAGCACCTGTACTTAACAGAAAGTCCATAACCATTTTGACCGTGTCCATGACCACATGCAGAAACCATTTATCACCTTTACATATGGGTGTACATGGACATGCACTACAGGACATCGGTGCCATATGATATATGGTATTTTGTGTATTACGAAATTGTACAACTCTCTGACCGAGCTAAACTGGAACCAAGTGGTAAAAAACGTTACACATTTTCTGCATATGACATCCCCAACTGTCTCAACAGCTTGGCGTGTGTTTATGGTAAGGAAGAATCATTATGAACAAATTTCCTAGCAAGGTGTCTTTAATTAATGTTATGAACATGGTATGGAACATGATATGAATATGTATTAGCTATGGTATACATCTTTCTTATTACTTTTTAACAAATTTGATGCTGGAAAAATAGACGTGTCTAGTACAATTTTTTGGTATTTTAAACCATTTTGTATAATTCGTTTAGCTCGGTTTTAACACGTTTGCTCCAAGCCCTGGTATCTCATTTGGTATTAATTGCAGCAGATAAACATTAAATAATATACATCCCATAATATATTTAGCTTCCGCGCGTCCTTAAAAGTCTACCATTGTCCACGTGTCACATTTCATGTATATTTTATAGAATTCAAATGTGTTCATGTGGACACACGACACTGGACAGAAGCGGTATCAAACAACATCCGGATCATTGTTAGTGTCCTGTAAATCTTTCATTCTCTATTAAAACTATTTCATTATTGTACTACGTAGTATACATTCATTTCATAATTTTATTTTTTAATTAAGTCGTATGATGGAAAGAATGGAAGACGGGAAGAAAGAGAATGATGGGAAAAGCATTGGTCATAAAAAATAACTATTCTTTATTACAGAACTTTTGGATCATGTGAATCGATTGTGCTTAATAGAATATATCTATACACTTAATACACTCTGTATTAGGTAAACAGTGGGAAGACACAAATTTCTGCCAAAATTCTTTTCTAAATATAACCATTTTTGAATTCGGTGAATGTTCGTTGAAATTCGATGACTTAAAAAACTGCAGAAAAATGTCTAAGTTTCAAGTTAGTTTGTAGAGCAAAAGTGGTATTTAATCTTTGGGCCAAAGTTTCGAAAGGAATCGATCCACGACAGCTTGCGAATAGTTTAAACTAAGGGCACATCCATTTATTACACAGTCAAATCTTGGCCATTGTCATGTTTTTTATGAATAAGTTTATTGTTTGCGGTCCTTATAGCCATTTTGCCAGAACGTTAGCAAAGACGGATCATGATAAATATATGCATATGATTCAGTATTTTTAGTACCAATTTTAAGCAATAAGTAGATCATAAGTGATGAAACGGCTTGGTGCGCGAGGTTCGAACCACATTTGTACCTTGTCCCCGTACGCAGGACTATCCAGTTGGCGGATTAATTCAACTCACGGGAGTCAGAAATGGCAGGCCAACACCTCTCGAGGTTGTAGAGTCATAGAAAAAGAAGTATGGGGTAGAAAGTAGATCACAAGTCCCGAACGAAACAATATTTCTGTTAAACTGATATTGAATTACAGAACAATATTTTTCGAGGATTTAGCGTAACAGCTATTTATATGCAGAACTGGACAGAACACTACACAGAACTGTGGTTGTCTTATTACAGTATTTCGCCAAAGATTTAACGGATGTACCAAATCTCCAGTGAATCAATGCCTTCACCATATTCTTGGTCCTCATATTTAGTTTCTGCTGAATTTTACGTTTGCTTCAGCTGTTGAGACGCCACAACAAGGATTCTCTTTGACGCTCTAATATTTCTACACAAATAAGAAAATATATTTTAAACACTTCTCTCGCAATATCTGATGGTAATGTCAGATAACTTCACAACGTCAATACTCCTTGCAATGCTTTACCATGAATAATTCTTCAACGTGACAAGTGCCTTTTCTGAAAAAAAGTTAATTATTTAAGTTCAATATTTCCCTACGAATCTCCCTTTCTGCTTCTACCAGCATTACGTTAAAAATGGATATTCCGGTAAAAAGGTAGAATAGAGTTTATCCGTTAATTCGCGGACAATTTATAGACGCTTCCAGCGACGGGGGGTAGTGTACAAAGTTTCATCACAATTCAAAATGATCGAAAAAATATACATTAAAATTGAAAGGTCACAATTCTTTCAAAATGAAAACTCCCGAGATGGACAAATAAATGGGGACTTTATTTAATCTTTTTACTCAAACTATAAACTGTGTTAGTTTTAAATAATGGTTAAATTAACGAGTAATTGCGATAGCAAATGACACACACAATACGTCTAAGCTTTCTGGAGTACTATCATCATAAGCAATAAAGCTAGATCTTGACCGATTTGTCACAATCAGTTAAATAACCGATCGATAGGCGGTTCTGCCCTGAGGTTATGCATTGCTTCATATGGGTGATTCCGTATCAACCCGTAAATACAATCAACCGAATAACAGCCAACGGCCAACGTTCTTCTACTGAGGAAATGGGAATCCTTGAAATGGAAAGGAACGAGATAATTTTGGGGTTTAATTCAATTTTCAACATACGTCAAGAATTGGGTGCTCGCCACCGTTCTACCACCTACGCTTCATTCAATGGAGGCGATTGACTTCAACCGGAAACTATCCGTTTCGAACAGCAAACCCGGAACCCATCCGGTTAGTTAGTGGTTCTATTGAGCTAGAACATAAATTAGGAATAAATTTGAATCAACCGCATAATGTCGGATCAACGAAAGCAATTCTGGCACTGGGTGTAAGAGAGTCGTTCATTTTAGTGCCTGCCGTTTGGAGGGTAAACAAGGACAGAACCACCACACAGTACACCGTAGAATGAAATCAACCGAAAGCAAAAACCATCCAGTATTTCTTTGTGCTACAGTTAATGCAACCTACATGCATGGATGCATGGATGGTCAACTGTTCAGCGTAAGGTGTGTGTGTTTGTCCTGAAAGCGGGTGCTGTTCGAGACCTGGGATGCTGAAGTAGATTACCATCAAATGCAACAGGAGAAAGTTGGCAGCAGCGATGCAAACAAAAGCACATATGTGCATTTAATTGCATTTGATTCTTTTTTGCTCTTCTTCCCTTTCATCAAATACAGGCCGTACGCTCAAATACTGAAAAACATATTCAGCCCTCAGTGTGCTCATGTACAAATGTACGGTACATATGTTTTCGTACATGTGGTTCGATGGTTTTATTTTTTGGTTATTGAAAGGTCTCAGCTGGGAAATGCATACCCTAATTCATCCCCCATTTTCCATCAAGCTGTGCTGCTATGTAGACAATCAGCCACACAGCCAAATTATACTGCAGTGCACCAGTGAGTGTACAATTTCACATGTAACTGGGTCTTTGGAAGTGAGTAACAATTCGGGCTACAAATCATTAGAATCGAAATTATACCGTACCATGGCGTACGCATGATGGATGTGCCGGAATTCATATCCTGGGATAGAAAAAAAGTAGGTCAAATGAAAATGGCAAACCGTATCAAAATTAAACGATACCACACAGTGTAACGGGTGAGTTTAGAGTATCTAGGGTATCTATTTGAATGGGTTTAACAAATATCTCGATGCGAAAACGTCTGTTCAAATATTATCCATAATTTAATCAATAATTTCACTCATTCGCCCTTTCGCCCACACAAAATACATGATGGTAATTGAATACGTGTATACGTAAAAAAATTCAAAAACTTTTGATAATGGACTGTTTTTAACCACGGCCGGGCTTGCTTGCTGTGGAAATCGTGCAATATAAATTATACTATTTCAGGCGTAGTCTTACAGCACGTAAACTTGTTGCTCACGAACTAATTAAAATTCTGTACACGAAATTTAAAAACAACATAGCCAACCAAACAACCAGCTGAAATTAGCTCCGTAGCCCCCAAAGTACAACCATCCCACAAGACATACGTTAAAAAGGCGCTCGCAAAAAAGAGTAAAAAAGACACTGTATTCCAAAGCATCACCAATACAGCACTCCGTGTGTACTGAAACGCTGTCCTTTGGAGGTGGAATGATGATAAATGAGAATTAATTAAATTATAACCGTGGCAGAGCTGCGGCGCACGCGATCCCATTTAAATTGTTCCGCTCGCCCAAGAACGCATATTGCATAGCGGTTGCCGCCTTTCCATTCCATTCAATTCCCAGGAAACTCAGTGCTACATATGGACACAAAAAAAAAACACACAAATGTACACACGTTGCCGAAGCAGCACCAACACTGTTATGGATGCAGGACAGAAGCTCTGGGAGTCGAATTAAATCATCAACGGGCAATGTGTATTGCCGTAGTAGTATCACAAAACCACGATCCGCCACCACACAGGACGTAGATACGTCCCATTGCTGTGTGCCCAATCGTATTGGACGCAACAGCAATAACAAAAATGCTATGTTGAATTGTTTCTTGCTATATTCGATAAAAAAAAACGTTTAAAATTAATTTCAACTCAACTTCCCATATCATGTTGATGCAATCATATCATTCACCAATTACTGTTTGTTTGAATATATTTACGACACAAGAGGAGATCCTGAACAGCGTTCAGATAAAATGACATCAATAACCATTAAATTGCAACAACAAAAACTGTAGAAACATGCAGTTGAACGATTTTCAACGACACGGAAGCCAGAAATGGCAAGCCGAGACCTCTGGAGGCTGTAAAGCCCAGCAGAAGAAGCTAAGCTGAATCGCTTAGCACAAATTTTAGGCATGTGTGGAAATAAAATAGATCCTGTTGCGGGTACATTTAAGTCACGGAAACCAGAAATGACAGGCCAAGACCTCTCGAGGGTTTAGAGCCATAGAAGAAGAATCCTATGCCATACCAGCCATTTAAGCTATTAAATGACATGATACAAAAATACATTATACGCGAAAATGTATGTGTTTTTTTTGTCAAGCAAAAGTAGTTAATATTCTCCCTTCTGATGGGCCTTTTATGCGACTTTACATAAAAGGTTACAAATTGAGTATCAGGTCTCCTTTGTCCGATGGGAATGTCGTCAACACACATTACAGGCCTGAACCTGGTGATTCTTATACCTTGCCCAATGCTGATATATCAATCGTGTAATCAGTGTCGGATTTTTAAATGCAGAGGCCCTAAGCATTGTCTCTACATGTCATCTACAGATGTAGTATATTGGATATGCTATATAGAAACATGTAATTTTATAAATAAAAGGTATCATTGACAGGACGGTGTCAGTATGGGTAATAAGCCCATACTCACTCGTACAACAGTAAAGAAATCTGAACGTGTTACTGCTCATCAACTGATGGACCCATAATGCAAGCTCATTACGAATAAGTAGTGCAGCATAGGGCGAACCTGTTACATAGGATCTTCCACAACTTACAGGGTTTAAGAGTATATGCGAAAGAACAAACACGGTTTACACAATATAATACTGTGTCGAAGATGTAATTGACAGGTTCACCGAGATGTTGTTTTTTTCGAGCATAAAATTGAATATTTCAGTGAGTTATTAAATTTCCACGAAATTTAGGATCCGCAGGAGAAGAAGAAATATAAATTCATGAATCTTTAAAAAAACATCTTCTGAGATCAATGCTTTTAGAAAGGCTCAATTTTCAAGCCTACAGTAAAACAAGTAACAACTAACATCGTTATCATACCCTCTGCAAAGTTGTGTTGCAGAAGTAACAAATCTTCTTCTTCTTCTCTGGCTCTACAACCTCGAGAGGTCTTGGCCTGCCATTTCTGGCTTCCGTGACTTGAATGTACCCGTAACAGGATAGTCAGTCCTGTGTACGGGGGAACGGCCCGAATGGGATTCGAACCTCGGTCCTGTCCGTTCGAAGACCGGCGCCTCGGTTTCCTCGGCCACCGAACCGCTCCAAGTAACAAATACAATTGCATAAAATCAACGAATGGAATATATGTAACAAAAAAATTAAATTCAATGAACAATTTAATTTTTTTTTCAAATTATCACAAAAGATTAATTAATTATCGAAGATTCATCAAAATCAAAAATCGATTTAAATACAATCACTTTCCCGAATTTGAACTCGAATCTTCCAACACATATTTACTCTCATCCGCGAATAAATAGTTTGAGGGCTGAGTGTTGCAGTTATTGACATTTTTTATTGAAGAAAGGAAATGTTTTGATTTGAGTTCAACATTCACTATTACCAACGAAAATATCACTAGTTTATGGGATCACTCTTTATGGGAATATCAATCCGTGTCATTTAACCTAAAAATCCCTACAAATAACAAACTGAAATTGGCAGTGCGCATGGACTTCAAACCTATCCTACAGGAACACGTATAATAATAATACAAATCGACGTACCCACTGGCACAATATATATAAAAAATAATAATAATAAAGCATCGTATAATCACACATCGCTTGTGTATGAAAAACGGGGAAAATGGATATGGCACTATAGACTTAGCCTTCTAAACACACTTACAAACGCTAAATTTAGCTGATGGGCATAGCATAATTTAATACATCACAACAGTTCCCACGCTTTATGAAAATGTAGGGATACATGCTCTTCAGGAGCAACCGGAACGAAAGAACGTTTTTATTCTGTTGCTGTTTTGCTTCGTTTACATATGATGAAGTTGTAGATAAAAATGCAATAAAATTAGCAATTCAAATTACCCTTTCGTGCGTGCCAAATGTTTATCGCTTTAGTTTTCCGTTCGGATTATCATTATAGAAATTATTAAAAACAACAATTTAAAAGAGAATGCGTTTATCATCCTCTGTGGCAATAATTTTGATTTGGTTTATCGTATTACAGCAGTGTTGTCAAAATAATGTTGGTTGTACATGTTCTCTCTTGAAATGGTTCGATCCATGTTCTTTGAGGGCCGCATTGAACTTTAGTAATTGATCCAAAGGAAACAGTGTTTATAGATGTAGTACAGAATGAATGTAACTTAATACCATTAAACGAATGTAATATGTCGTATTTTTTTCCTGCTAAATTCGTTTTAAAATTTCTTACTAAATTCAGAAATTCAAATAAACAAAAAACCAAAACTATCAATTATTGTACTTCAATAAGAAACATGTGGTAAGTTTCATATGGAAAGCTGTGTCCTCTATACTTTTCGGCATGTACTATATTTCATATCGATTCCGATGTTTGGTCTACTACGATGTACGATACACATACCTCATGGTTGGTGTGGTACGGTTTTGAAAAAAAAAAATAAATAAATGACCTCAACATGTGACGTGTCTGGTAATTTCATCAAGAAGGCACTATATAACATCCTTCCGACCGGTAGCTAGGTTACCGTTCGGGTTTACTACTTACTCGATTTGCAAGGATCCATGTCGATGTCATCGGAGATGCTCTTCGGAAATCGCGCATCGAGCAGCTCATCAATCGTATACCGGTGGTGTTGATGCCTCTGCGTTATCAGCGTTTCGTTCAGCACCAAACCTTCGGTAAGCTGATTAATGAAAATGATCATCATGATGATAGGTGCCCATCGCGGAAATCCTACCGCAGGTCGGTAAGGTTTATGATTCTGCACTAAATCCGACACCGGTTGCTGCCGATGGAGCCCTTGGCGTCGCTGTTGACGGTATGCCGACGGATGAATCATCATCGTTTGCTCAGCTGCTACTACGCGAATCCTTCACCAGCAGAACACGAGATGCCACTGGCAGATTTTTTTGGTATTTCACCTCGGGCCTTGGTTTTGCTTTCTCTTTCCCTCTTTTTCACTCTTGCACTTTTGAATTTTATTCCCACTGGCTTCAAACTGGCGCCAAGGTGTTTGGCTCTAGCTGCCGGATGAAGTTTCGAAAAAAAACCACGTGTCGAGGTTACATTATCATTCGCTGGTGGATATTGATGTAGCCGGTGTGCCGGAAAGTGCCTACTAGCAATTGCGTACGTGCACAATCTCGTTTTCCAGGCGCGAGCACACTAAAACTCATCGAATCGAACCTGTCACTGGATGGGGCACACTTTTTCTTGTTTAGGATTTGACTTTTTTCCCTTTTCGCACTTCACTTCACTAAAGTTGGATCGGTTATCCACTAGCCCATTCGCATAAACGCACTATAAGCATTATATTGATTTTTTCTAATCCTTGCAAAGCATATCGGACATTATTGTCGTACCCTGTGAGGCCACTGTATCACGAAGAAAATGAAACAAAACCCTTGCTGTGGAAGAGAAAACGTTTGAAAATGTGTTTTTGTTCTTGTTTCTTTTTTCCATCCGGCATAATTGAATCTTTCGGCTGTTATACGGTAACTTCCTAAAATTGTACGCGAAACGTTGTATGTTTCGTAGTTTAACGTAGTGTAATAATTTTCAATCCCAAGTTAGCAGTAATTGTGAATTCATTCATGTTTTTAACGCACTCACAAACAAAGTGATGACAGTCAACAAACAAAAGCAGTAACTTTGCTCATGGAAAGCAGCAAGAACTTCCGAACGTCTGTACAATTGATACGGGGGATAACTTAATTCAAAGAACAAACGACCAACAGACACGGTATCTGGGCGCATCGGGAACTATATGACGCTTAAGCTAACGTATCTAATTTCGTTATAAAAATAGCTACCAAATAAGAAACACGCAGAGAATACCGACGCTAGCCCCTAGAGCTCCGCCTCAAGATTCGGCCAAATATTTCATTACAGCATCGTTGTTCATGTGTTATGTTGCATGAAACACATGTGACACAGGCTAATATCCCTGACAGTGTTTCAAAATCGTAATTTGCAGACCCATCGGTCGTTTCATCAAGATTCCCACACACTCATTTCTTAGGACTTGGTGCGATACCGCTCCTTTGCAAAAGGGTACCCAGGGGGGAGGGGACGACGATGGTGGGATGCAGGGGGGAGAGTAAAAAGGGATGGAACGGGTGTGTGGCATGTCTCCTGAAACATTCACATACCCATTTCCATCAATAAAAACTGCTCTTCCGTAGCAAAGGACTCGTCCAAGGCAAAGCGGTTATTCGCAGTAGCAGCTACATTCCTTCCCATCTCCTCCAAAGACACCACCGGAAACCACGAACGTTTAAGGGTCAGAGATCCCTTTTGGGCTGTTTTGCTTGCCTGGTCCTGGTTTGAATAGGTCGGTGGTCACACACAAAACAAAAAAAAAAAACGACGGTACGCAGACTTTGGGTTTAACCCTCGAGAGTTTCGCGCAATCGTCCAATCAAACGTTTTTGTCGAAAACCCCTTCTAGCAAGATGCTCTGTTCCAGCGGACCGATCCTTCCAACGCACATCTCTGTGTGTGTAATAGCTTTGTATTTTCTTTAACAACAAACTTGCTTCCATATTCTTGTAAATTGCGCCACCATACGGAATCCATCAGCAATATAACAGGTTCTCGGAAAGCGTGTAAACATTTTGATGAGCACGGAATCCCTCCAGATAGAGATGCGCCGATAGATAGACAGACGTCGACGGTACTCTCGGTATTCGTCGAAAGTTCAGATGGTTTGGAATGAAGCGTTGACGAAACCGTTCCGGTCCAATCGATTGTGGCATTCGGGTATTTGAAAGGAGAATTTGGAATGTGTGTACGCTTCTTCCCACATTCATACGATTTATCGCGACGGTTTGTGCATCATATTTTTCGGCGATTTTCCGTACGTGTTGGTCGGTGATTCGAATGCCATTATTGCGGTCCCAACCCTGTAATGGCCTCCTTTTTGTCCGTTTCAAATTAACGACGTTCGATCGGAACCCAACGGACACGCTGATAATGTACTATATTGGATCACTACGAAATCGACTTTCGCACCCATCACGCTCGTGTGCATCAACAACCGTCTTTTCTGTCCATCAAACATGGGCGAGCATCCCGTATCAACAAAAACACTAGCACTGCGGCCTCCTGTAATGTATAAACAAAACGCAATCGCCCGCTGTGTCCCTCCAAAACGACCTTTGCTGATGAGATTGGTGTTGGCTCTTGCGGAAGGGAGCGCTCACGTCACATGGGAAGGGTATAAACGTTAGGGAAAGGATGGAAGGGGGGAATTTTTTCACGAGCCCATCAACAACAACAATAAAGCAGGCTGTGATGTGAAAATGGTGAGGACGAAAATCCCCTACCAGTACACATGGATAAACACACACAGTGCCACACACGCGCTCACGGAGCACTTGATTTGATTGATGAGTTGCGTTTGTGTGCCGGTGGGCGCACAAGATGCAGGTGACCGTCCATTCATATGGGTGGAAAACCGTAGCGAAGGAAGACAGCGATTGCGTGATTGTTTGTGTGCTGCGTTGATCATTAGGGTAATTAAATTTTCCTGTCATTTTGTGTTTCACAGCATTTGGTAACGGCGGGTGGGTTGAACGCGCAACCAAAAAAAGGATACTCGCGTAACGAAACGTTAGAAGCGGAACAATTGTGTTGACACGCGTACTGCAATACACAAACACACGTACAAATGGCCGAAAAACAGACAAAATCAAGACCCGTACATCGCCGAAACATAACCGGTACATGCGAAATGCTGTAAAGCGAGTAGCATCAACCGAAAGATAGATGGCCAAGGCGTAGTGGGCCGGGATTGCATAGCGATCAGTTCGCGAAGGAACCATTCATCAGCACAACAATAACACTAACATCAACAGCAGCCGTGCAACAAAAAAGCCTTCAGAAAAGACAAACATTGCTGCCCCCTTCGGAATCCTCTTCCCGGCGCCATTCGACTCGTGTACCACGGCCAACACATTCTTCCGCGCACTTTCTCACTACCCTTGTCACTTCACTTTCCTCCGCCCGTCCTTGCTGTACTGTTCTTGCACTAGTTCTTCTTTACTTACGCGCCACACACAGCGCCACAACAAGCGTTCGCGTTCCCGTACGCACAACGGCCACTGATGATATGCGCACTGATAAGAATGTAGCATCCCCAGCATCAGACAGACAGACAGACAGACAGACAGAAAAGGTCTGTAGAAGGTGTCCGTCGGGACGACACACCGTTGTTGGCGAAATCTGGTTGTTGCTAACAGTTATATATGTAGGTCTTATTTTTTGTTTTGTTTCATACTTTATTCCACAAAGCGCGTGTTTCGCACAGTTATCTCATGATTTTGTGTTTCAGTCACTTCGCACAGCAACGAACTCGAAGAAAATGAGGGAAACCAGAGCAATAATTAAACGAAAATCAAGGAAAACGAATCGCTCTTTGTCGCTTTGATGGATGCTGCGGGACGTATGCGGCCCGAGGATGCAGTGCGTATACGTTATTCTGCTATGAACGGCTAGGACGACTACGAAAGATTCGAAACAAAAACCGGGTAACAATCACGGAACCTCCGGAAAACGTTGCGCACACGAAGCCATCCGAACGAAAACTGACACTGCGAGGCTAGCGAAGATGATGCTGATTCTGGATGCTGGGAAAAACAGTGTCCTGCACACTGTAAGCGTAGTCGTCCAAAGGTATCAACAATTATATTGATACCCGTACTTCATGTCTCACTGTTTTAAACTTTACACTGGAATAGTTTTTGTTGTAAAAATACATTTAAAATATTATTTATCTTAACTTAAAAGAAAGAGAATTGTCAACAAAATCACAACATCTCTATTTTTCGCTTTTGTACGCGTTTGGATCTAATAATCGCATCACATAGGTAAAGAGACATCACAGGTAGAAGGACATAGAGGAAAAATAAACCGATCCGGGGTATAGGAATTTGAAGAAAGCATAACGCTATGACACAACCAGTCTTTTATGATCTTTGTATGTGCTCAATGTGATAAGCTGGATTGTACTTATTATTATCAAAAATACACATTGAACATTAAGAGCTTTCAACCGGGTTTGAAAGATTTTTTGTAACAAGAGGAGCAGGGCTTGAACAATACAAGTCTTTGGGCTAAATGTACACATAATTTTTACACATAATTAGGGCTTATGGTATAGCTGTGCATGAATCCGGTACAGTTTATAAGCGGCAATGCATAGTTTACAACGTTGAGTCATCATCATTGAATCTTTAAATTCCAACTAACCTAAACCAAATTGATCAAATCAATGCACTACAGTTGTGTGTTTTTACAAATAACACAATCTTGCTACAGTAGCAAACTCATAATAAGGGTAAAAATAACGATCGTTTCAAAAGGGGAACGAAAAGGCCTTTGATGCTGCATGGACACGAGAACCAACACATTTGACAAGAGCTGTCAATGTCATGTAAACACCACGAGGCGAAATCAAAACAAAACCTCTGATCTGTGTGTGTGTTTTTTTTTAATCTCGGTGTAAAGTAACAAAGCAGCGAATAAAGTTTCAGAAATTACTATACTACTGTACACTACACTGTAAATTTCAAAATGCCGTACGCAAGAAAGAAAATGCACAGTGGAGATACACATCTCCGGCGGCGTTGGCGACTGAGAAATCGACGAAAAGATTTGGATGAAATCGATGCTGATTTGAAGACTGAACCGGAAAAGCTGTTGAAACAGGAGATCGATCTGGACAAGCCGGGATTCGGTCAGTTTTACTGCATACACTGTGCTACGTACTACATCAACGATCAGGCACTCCAAGCACACTTTCGTACGAAAGTGCACAAACGTCGCCTGAAAGCTCTGGAGATTGAACCTTACACCATAGAGGATTCGCTACGTGCGGCCGGACACGGTAGTTTCGTGCAACCACAGAAGCGCAAGATGGAAACACAGCCCTGTCTGGCGGATGTGGAAGCGGGAAAACGAATCAAGGTAGACACGGTGATGGAGGAAGAAAAACCTGCCAAGCAAGAGTTGTCGAAAGCTAAAACGTTTACCGATTATAAGAAAGTGTTGGATGAGCTTTGAATAAATTAGCGTTGCAAATGGAGAAACGTTTAAATTTATTTTGAAAGTAACATGGGGTGTGCATTATTGACCCCGAAACATGTGAGGTCATTAGTTTTTAATGTTTACGAAATCGGGATGTTCTCGTACATCCGCATTGTTTTTTGTTTTCGTTTTTACATGTGGTCCATGAAATGTGGATTACCAGTCTCATTCCTTCGCTTCGTAAGAATATCGCAACCGGACTCTGTGACGAGCAGTGTGTGCTCGAATTGAGCAGAAAACAAACCATCAGCAGTGACTGCAGTCCAGTCGTCTGGCCAGGATACATCTCGCCAGGTACCCTCCGATATCATCGGTTCAATCGTGAAGCAATGGCCCGGTTTCATGACACCAACGGCAGAATTTTCTGAAATTAGTAAGTTTTGTTTAAAAAAAAACATCACAAGACGAATGAATAATTTGTCGAACTTACTGGCATAGTGAGGTACATTCGGAGCGGTATGGAACAATCTGTGAATTCCATGGCCGCAGTAACTCTTGACAACGCTGTACCCATGTGCATGCACATGCTTCTGTATTACGTTTCCGATTTCACGATATCGTTCCCCTGGTCTGGAAAAAGACATAAAATACGCGTTACTCATACAGATGGTAAAACGATGAGATCACTGTGTACGTACTTCACGATATCAATCGCCTTCATCAATGCTTCATGGGTAACTTGTACCAGTTTTTTGTGCTGCTCCTTTACATTACCGACGAAAAACGTTTCGTTCAAATCACCATGAAAGCCACGATGGTACACTGTTACGTCCACATTGCAGAGATCGCCATCTTCCAACGGACGCATATCTGGTATACCATGGCAAATTACTTCATTCACCGAAGTACAGCAAGACTTTGGGAAGTTGTAGTAGTTCATCGGACTGGGGTAGCAGTCCCGCTCAATGCATGCCTCATGTACGACCCGATCGATTTCGTCCGTCGTTACGCCCACGTCGCAAACGCGTGCTGCTTCGTCCAGAACCTCGCGCCCCAGTCTGCAGGACACTCGCATACCCTCTATCTCTTCGTCATCCAATATCTTAATCGTGTTGTTCCCCCGCAATGCCTCTTCCGACTTGGAACGTCCTTCTTTGTGATCGGCATAGTCCGGCCTACCGATAGACGCCGGTACAGGCCGACGCGGTGATTGTTCGAACGGTCTCAGCTTACCGGTAAACGTGTAGTAAGGCCACGGATTGTAAGCATTCGATTCCTTTCCCTCTGTGGATAATACAAGCAGCGGGTGTGCGTTAGAAGCATACTTCCAGACTGAAAATTAAGAGTTCCAAAACACTTACTAGCAAGGAGATGAATAATTTTGTGCTCCTTCCAGGAACCTTTAAAACAATCTTGGCTACAAAAGTACGATCCTTGGATGCCCATCTTCAGGCACACCGGGCACTGCAGGGTGGCTGACTTTTTGCAGCCGTCCGTTCCACAGAGATGCTTCGCCATATCGCTCATTTTGCTATCTTTCCGGTACAGTAAACTGTAAACTGCTACGATAAATGGGGAACGACGCGCTAAACAAAACCGGCACCGGGAACTAACGAATCAAAATCAAGTAAAACACGGCTCTACAATTACCTAACTTGTACCGAAGGAAAAATAAACCGATTAGACCTTAAAAGAACAAGAATTTGCTTGATTTGCCTTTATTTTCCTCCTTTCCCTTTCTTTTCCTTTTTTGGTCGATTTGACAAGGCTTCAAACGTCAAACGCGAAACGAGACATTTCCTCAATTCAAACTCCCTAGCGCGAGCGGACACGCAGGTTTTACGTATAGCAGTTTTCATTTGATTTATCTGGTTTTATTTCAGCAGTTTTCTTTCATTCTCAGTGGGATCGTATATTATGATAAAAAAGCAAAAAAACTAAAATTTGCATGTCTGACATGCTCATAAGTTTATTAAAACCACTTCAGACCATTAATCACAGGACGCAAGTACGCTTAACATCAATGAAATTTAGAATTTCGTCGGAAAACACAATTTTTAGCTTGATTCTTACCATCCATTCAATAATCCAAATGAATGAATTATCTAAATCCCATAAATTTATCCAAATGGTTCACGAAGCTATCGAGCGCACCGGGTGCAAGTTTTTCTAGCTGGTTAAAGTCAGACTCCTTCAACGTTTGCTGCAAAGTATTCGGTGTGCAGCAGAAGAGATTCTTATCTTTACTGAGACGTTCGGCCAGCTCCGTTTGATGATTGTTCATGAGCGTTTCATTCACGACGACGATCAAGGGTTTGCCTGCCTCCAGCACTTCTAAACAACTTCCCGCACCGGCGTGACTGATCACGAGATCTGCTTTGTTTATATCGTCACCGATACTGCTCTTGAGCCCGTACGCCGACACCCGGATGGTTGTTAGTTTTTGAACCTGTTCCACGTTGAGTTCTTCTCCTCTTCCGAACTGTATTGTGAGCGTTTCACAACCCAAATCAGTTAGTTGCTGCAAAACGGAGGCCGATGACACGATTCGCACTAAATCCGCGAATTCGGTCGTACCCACTGTCACAAACACGTGCTTATAGAGCTTTCTCATCATTTTGGCGTAGGAAAATGGATAGTTTTATTTGTTTGTCGATGGACGAGAGTTGCAGAATGAATTCCTTATCAATGGCGTAAAGAACGTAAACAAATGTTGTTCGTGCGTGGATTGATGATGCACTAAAGTGGTCGCCCGGACATCGTTTAAGAAATAATGGAAAATGTAAATTAAGTACTTTTGATTCTTTCGAAAGTAAGGAAAAACTACGTAATGAAATAACAAAAAATATTTAAAATTGTTAATGATTAGCAATACTGAAGCCAAATAGGCTTTTCATCATTGCACAGTGGGTCATTGTGTGAACAAAAATATGAAATTCATAAATATGAAGAACGTACTTCACTATTTAATATGGACAATTGTATTTATTTGTAGTTTCCTAAAGTACTCATTATAATATATTTCCAAACTTACACTACATAAGTGTTCACAACGATTTATACATCTGCACGTTGCGTGTAATGAAATCCCTGGATCCCTGGAAGCAGCATGTTTGCTTACACCGATATCGAATGTATCCCAATTTTTTTTCCACTAGATGTTCCAGCAACACCGCATAACTCTTCATAGCATATCTTCGTTTCTGATTTACTTTTCCAAATTGAATGCCCTTGCACATACTTCAGAACAAATACTTCAATTATGCCCTTGCACCTTTATCATTTGCACATAACTACTTGAGTTTTTATAATTTTTTAGTAGAAATTAAATGTAGTGAAAATAATATAAAGTCATTTAACAGCCTCATAATGTTGTTCTTGTTCGTGATTACCTTACTATAATCATTTTTTTTTCTGAGAAAATGTGTCGAGGTATTTGTATCACTATATTATCTACTATTCGATACCAATCGAATTGCGATCATTTTGTGCTTCCATTTGATTCGTTAGGTCCTTATAAAACATAAAACAATAGGAAACAAACACATGGAAGCTCTAAGAAATCACAAAAGTATGGTAAAAAAAATAAATAACTAATACGAATAATATATAAATCATTGATCGATCATGTACCACAAGCTGACGAGACGATGAAAATAGCAGGGTTAGTCAATGTGGTCACAAATTCATAAACCTCTTAGTAGTGCAACTTTTACTTAAAAGTTTTTTTTTGTTTATATATGTATAGCACTTATAATTGGCCACTTTGTTTGGCCGTTTGGTTGTTGAAAAACATACAATTAGTTACGGTTTTTTTTTGTTTTTACTGGCTGCTGTATTTCAATTATGTACGGACATCGTTGAGATGAGATTTGGTACTAGTCTTATCGTGTGCAAGCACTTAACTTTAACCGTTAGGCCGCCCCATTTGTTAGTGATTCGCAGCAGTGATGATTTCCAAACGAAATAAAAATTCTGTTTTTGTTTCGGGATGACTTGTACTTAATGTTTCACGACTGTGTTATAATCGGGACTTTTAATATTAGTGTAATTAAGAAATACCAGGTCCGAATTTTAATTAATTACTGTCATTTATTTCTTAAATAATTTTCTATATAGAAGACGTCGTGAAAAGAGTTTCTGTTGGTATATATATATTTCATGTTCATCATAAAAATTTCGTATTATAATTATAAGAAATACCACAACTGATATCTTTCGTAATAAACTAAAGGTTATAAATGCGGGAAGTGCTTTACGGGGATATACTATCAATAACAAAAAAAAAGTGATAGAAGGAACTTTGCGTTCATCGTGTTGAATGCTTATGTTGTGAATCCCTGATACTGGCGGCCAAGCAAGAAACGAATTAGTTGCGTGCTGGCATTCAAACCGTTCGGTTCGTACGAGCCGCTCCTGCCGCGAACGGAGCATAGAGCTCGTTCGGGTAAACAACAGCAGTGGACAAAACGTGGTGTGCGTTAAGCATTGCCGGTCGGTAAACGCAGTCGTCAGAACACCTATTGAACTTTCAGTACCACGATACGTTTTTTTCTTTAATTACCATACGACGCTAAACCGATCAAAGTGTTGTACAAAATAAAGTGAATCAATTTGAGGCCGAAAATAGCGCGTGCCAAAAAAAAAACATAAGCATCCACCTTAAAAGCACCACGATACCGTGTTGAGGAGAACTAATGGCACCGTATCAGACATGTTTTGTGTTTCTTGTTAATCCCCACCAGTTTCACCGTGCCGTGTTAAATAATTTGTTATGTCCTCAGTGAGAAAGTGATTGCTCCTTTCTATAGCGTAGATAAACTTTAACTTGCGCCAACCGCGCTTCGAAGTGTGTTACGGGCAGGACAAAAATGTGTGATTTATGGGCATTTTCATCCCATCGATTAATGCCAGATGAAGATTGTGTTTAAGTTCATCCGTTACACAAGCGAAGGCGTGTTACAAAAAATCGACTGAAAACGGCTATTGCCGAGATTTCATAAAGGTGAGTGTTTACATTGTGCATTTGTTTGTTGAGGGTGGGAAAAACGAAGGACAGAAAAGACGGTTTCATCCTTGGCATCAGCATATTAATTTTAAGTGGATCAGAATATTAAACGCATTTATGTACAGACCTGGGGCTGGTCATATTCCAACGGAGCAACGGAGAAAAATGTTGTGCATGATGGATTGGATGATGGATAGATCGATGGTGACTTGTTCGTCAATTAGCGGCTTCATGCTAGATATAGCGCTTTGCAGTCCTCCTTCATACCTTTGCCACAGGCTGCCGGAGCCAAATACATCCAAACGAGCGCAGATGGTGATAGGCCCTATCAAACGGTGTAATAAATTCGATAAACGGAACGTTACAGCCCATCGATCAATTGCGCAGCGTTATCCGGTTGCATTTGGAGGTGTATCGTGCACAAAATGTGCATTGTGCACCGTGTGACAGTTTGGTCAAAATTTTAACAAGCAATCCATACCTGACTAATTAAAAGCCTTAGGATGCCCTCCAGTAGGACAAAAGTTCGAGATTTTTTCCTTCCGCCGTTCCTTCCGTTCCCAGACGAACTGCCAAACGACAGATGGATTTCAAGTGTGAGTAAACAGATGGGATCGTTTCTTTGTGTCAATAGCTACTTGTAGCAAGTGGTCCAGCAGCCGATCCCCTGTTAGTCCTTCTGGGACCGGTGAGCCAAAATAAGTCCGCTGCTCGACCGACATACGATCATATGACAGTGCACATACATGACAGTAACGAATAAATCCCATAAGACAAAAACGGTTTGGCGCTCCACTGGCCTTGAATCAATTCAAGTGCCAATCTGCGATCTTAAATTTCTCCCCGATTCTACCGTGATGTGCTGGCATTAGCGAAGTACTAGTTATGGAACATCGGAGCAGTTGCGGATAAAGTGGGGGAGAAACAAAGTAGCCCCAACTAGCATCATCTATCGTAAGTTTGGTTTGCGCCTTCGCCTGTTCCATACCATCCTCTAGCCTCTTGCTGTACCCAGGATGATTGAATCGTACCACCGGCACGATGCGGGATGGATACCATTCCCATGCATCGTAGGTTTATTTGTATTGGAATGAGGAAAAGATGGAAACGGATGCTCGGGAATCGATGTTCACGCAAGCTAGTTGCAATTCTCCCTTCACGACCCTGATTTGATAAATCAATTATGTTTGAATGTTACTTTGGCTCACACGCCATATGGCATGGTTGCAAACGATCAGCGCCATCGCCATCGTCAAGGGGATACGTGATGAATCGCAAGTAAGAGACGGACGCCTTTCCCGATGGATGTTCTTTTTGAGCGTTGCAAGTGTTAAACTGCATTAGGGAGCCAACACTCTTGGTGTGGCAAGGTCGTCGGTAACAACCTACATACACAAACACGGATTAAGCGCTATGGCACGTTTCCTTTTTTTTACTTTTCGCATACATCTAAAAGTTTCAAAGACCATGAATATTTTATCGGTTAGCGAGCGAACAAAATCCTAGCGTAAACATCAACTAGCTGGCAAGCAATAGTAGGAGTCTGGATGTGGGACTTTCGAGACGAAATTTTAAGGAACCGGCTGACATCAGACAACATCGTGCTGGTTGAGAGTGTTCAGGATTAATCCAATAATCGAACGCATAATGTGTTATCGATGGTAAATCGATGTACGGGCTGTTTCTTCTAGCAAACGACTTGATTGGATGGGATACATGTTGTCCTTCCAAGAGTCGTTCCAAATTAGTCGTTTGTTCCATATGTTGTTAATCGGACAGAAAGTTATCTGCGTGACAGCAGCTGGTTATTGCTCGGGCTCTAGGCAATATTGATATGGTATCGTAAGAATAAACATATAATCACGTGAACGCGATATATAATGGACAAAACTTGTGTTTTGCATATTGTTTTCGTATAAAAATTTAAAGAAACAATTTTTTTTACTGGCTTTATACTTTCTCTCGGTGGTTTTGAAATCGTTATCGGTCTAGAGCTCGGTCTTATTTCATGTAAATCAGTTGGGTCAGGATGACGTTTGAATCGGAATAGGGTTTGCTTTTCGCTAATCATGAAATTTTTCCTATTAATACTTGTCCAAATAAAATTAATTTAAAAATCAATTTGAAATTAATAAACATAGTAGAAATGATTAAAGTAACAAATTTTTCTACGATTTGAGTTTGAAGAAGGTCCTAAGAATGTAATGTGATTTTGCAAATGTTTTTTGTTTGTATAATTTTTGTAATAGTGTTAGAAAGATAGGAGCTGGTTGTCCTCGGAGGTTTCACACGACATGACCGGTACATATTCCCATACAGACCGTTCCTCCGTATACTAGACTGACTATCCTGTTATGGGTAAAAACAAATTCACGAAAACCAGAAAGTACAGGCCAAGTTTTCTCGACGTTGTAGTGCCATAGCAAAAGAAATGGGAAAGATAGAATTAAGTTTTGTCAAATTGAGTGCTAGTTTATTCATTGGAGCAAAATCATCAAGTAAAATATCAAGAACTCCAAGAGGTGGTCTGGTAGCCGAAGCAATGGCGGTGCTGATCTTCACACAGCAGGACCGGGGATCAGTTCTCATCCGGACAGTTTCCCCAAACGCGGGACTGATTACCCAATTATGTGGTATCGTCAAGGCATGCCCAACACAGGTCGTTTAGCCAAGAAGATATGTATATCCGTTAATACTTTGCTAATGTAGCCATGTGTACACTCATTAAAATAAAATAAATGAAAAAAAAACCAAAGTGTGGCCTAATTAGATCAATATTTGTTTAAATTCTAGATTGCACAGAAATTCTAGCTCAGTGTAAAATTATACAATGCACGAATTACTCAAGTCATTCGGTAAACCCGTTATCTGTGTTTTTTTGTGTTCTTGTCTGACCGTATTAGACTTAATTTATCACGTATCAGGTTAGTCAGTCCATGCGACGGGGGGATGATCCGAATGGGATTTGAACCTCAGTCTGTGGTGTGTAGGCTCGGCGCCGATAGAACTCTCCCACCGGGCCGCCCCTAAACCCGTTATCTAATTTTAATTAAAACTCCATGCAACGATTAAGAAAAACAAGTTATGATACAACGCACAGGACACTCTTTGGGCAAATACGGGACATTTCAATAGACTTGCGTTGCCCGTTACTCTCGGCTGGTTCGATTATAAGCAATATGCAACTTTCGATTTTTTGATATGGCTATTAACACGTTCCAATCAATTCCAATCCCATTGATTGCATCGAACGTATTTCTTTTCTAGCGTACGTTGTTGTGCTTTGCGTTAGCCGGCCGAAACGTTCATTGGTATGCGGGTGAGCTAACAAATCAGATTGGGATGGGATTGGATTAATTGTCGTATGCGTGTGACAATTTTCAGCCCATTCGAGTTCTTAGGCCTTTATGGTTCTGTTTTAGGACGGCAACATTTCTGATGCATGGTCATACGGCGGTCATTGACTTCGCTGTCGACCTACCAGGTTAACGTGCGGATAGGAGAGAGGTTTAAACCGTTGGTATAGCATGAAAAAAAAACTGATAAAGAGCGAGAAACAGAAGAATCACGGTACAAACCAAAGACGCCAAGTAGCAAGCGCCACGGTATCTGTTTAGCTATTGTGTTGTTTTCCCTTTTGGATCAATTGTCAGTGGCGACCGTGGTCGTGGACTTTATGATTTTGCTCTTCCTTTTTCCCTACGTTTGCCAGTAGCATCATCATCATCAATTGGGACCCTTTAAGGGGCTGGTTAGACAGCCGTAGTAACGCACACGGCACACATCAATTCCCGTTGAGGATCAACTTTGACCGGCATGGTAGGCCCGGCTCCCTTTTTGTAATGGTAATATTTGCTCCAATCCGAGCTCATGGTATGCTTTTGGGACGAGTCTAGCATAACAATAGTGTATTCCGGATCGTACTCCTGTAGGTCACGCGGGAAAAGACTTCCGAAACAAGCATCAATTCGTTACTCAAAACGTTTACCTTTCGCCGTACGAGCTTGGAGACATTCGAAATCGTGATAGAATATTAAAGCAAACGATGACGGTGCCGACATGGAGGATGCTCTGCCAACGTGTGTAAAAGGACGGTAGACAAAAGATAGCGAGCGGGAGTGTTGAAAAATTAAACGCTTTAAACATTGAGCGAGTAGTCCCGAAGCTCAAAAAACAATGGATAGAAAATGGAACAAAATGTGTCGTAGGACAGGCTTAAATCAGTCAAGTGTAGGAAAGGAGAAGATGTTTTTTTTTAATACGACCACATCCGGCGAAGGGCTTTTGGGGTTTGCTTTAAATTGTAGCTTCCTGTCAGAATGATGGTGCATCTGGTTCATTCTTTAGCATTAACCGTCTCGAAAGAATGAATCATAATGCACTATGCTGGCCCCGTAATTATGCTGGCTAATTGTTTCGTTCCCAATATGCTCAATTGCTTGGGCTTCAGGAACTGTCTTTTCCGACTCGTGTGCAGCACGATATCTATACGAACTGTAAATCTGTCGGTACTCACAGCACCAAACAACCAGCATAAAACAAAGAGTGTTGTTTCAGTTGAAACATTTCTAAATCATCGCTATTGGCCTCTGTCATTTCCATCATCCTGTCAGCAGCTTGAATGTGTGTAAATTCTTCCATAAGAATTTGTTGCATTTCCTGAAAGTATGGTCCCAGTGTCAAGCAATTGGGGTTCTCAATCTCTGCGAAAGCCTCGCGCTACCGGACGACAGTCGAAGAGCGGACCCCAGGCTGGTAATTTAATCTGGAATATATTTTACGATGGCAGGCAAGTGGCCCTACGTCAGTAATCGAACCTCACTCGATGGCTCTCACACAAGGCCAACTATGGCACAGTTGCAACCATTGCAAGCAAAATCCCGTCCCCGAGATTATGATGTACGGGTGGCCAAATCGGTACAGATCCGGTGTAGGATTTCGTTCGTATCCCCACCGGAGGAAGACGATGGAATTCTACATTACATTACCCGTATGGTGTACATGAGGGTGTCGGCTAAACGTGAGCAAAAGTTTCTCGTTGGACAGATGGATAAAAAGAAAACACATCCCTGAATCCCGTTCATTCATGGGATTGGAAAACGGAACTCGCTGTGATGTGGTACGTCCTGTCCTCATTCACTTTGGCTTGCGTCATGGTTTGATTCTCGCTTTCTTCGGTTTGATGTCCATTCAAGACGTGACAGCGATGTACGTTATCAAAGCTTCACGGTTCAACTCCATTCGTGGCAAATGATGACGGCACTGGGTTGTCATGATCGTCAGGACCAGTTCCCAGTGGAGATGTGTTGTTAATTTTTGTGCTATATTTTTGCAGAAGAAGTTGAACCTCGGCCGCTGTCTCGTAGACGTGATCGATGAACCTAAAGGTTGTGCTAATTATCAGCAAAAGTATGAAAAACAAATATGAAACTGAGTGAGAAGTGCAATAAAAATGAAACTGGTCCAGAGAGGACCGTGTTTATCACCACAATTCTTCCATTATCAAGTGTATGCTTTGGGAGTTCTTTTGTTTGTAACTAAACATCCTAATTCGCTAAAACTAAAGGGTAAAATCGGAGTGTGTTTCAAACTAACGAAACGTAGTAAAGGGATCTTTAAGGAAACTGCATTCAAACCCATATGGCGAAATGGATGAGTTCTTCATTATTAGAAAAAAAGAGATCCGTGAACCCGGTTTTTGCGATACGGCTGCCATATGGGAATCAAGTGTTATTCACGTGGGGTGATATGTAGCGAATATATAGCTTCTCCGAAATCAACATGAGGATATGGCTGTCCTCTGGTTGCAAGATGTGGCATAAACCGCAACCACACAAACGATCGTTCATCCCATTCCGACTTCTACCCTATCGATAGAAATGTTGCTTGAAAGGGCGAGGATTATTAAAAATGTGAGACAAAGAAAGCATTAAAAGCAGCAGCAAAGGGTGATGGAAAGAACTGATCGGATTATGTGTCGACATGGATTGCCTAACCGGAAGTACGAGATGTTGTCATATTGCTGTGCAATACGAAGAAAGAATAAGTAAAAGGGATGAACTGTGAAAAAAGGAAAGATCGGGTAAAGTTGAAATGTAACGGTGATTTGTTAAGGGAAGGCCATGGGACATATTGCATTATCTTGTGTGCTTATAAAATTAAGGGTACAAAGAATAACTAATTGCAAGGAAGATTAATGAAAGACTTTAAAGAAGCAAAACATAAATCGAGTTAAAACTACCGATCTAAGTCGATGTGCACATCATAAATATAGATTTCAATTCCTTTTTGCACACTTTATCAGTTTTTTTTTGTAATATGTTTTGTCGAATGTGTTGGGTTTTTGTCTCTCAAAAAAAAAAAAAACCTAATGTGCATTAATAAACCTTTAGATTTTTGAAGGCAAATGTATTCTCTTATTATTTTTTTTCTGGGTAGCAACGTATCGTAACGTTGAATAAATATTGGAGCTGCTATTCTGCGTTTGTCCATAACGAAACGTTTCCATAGTCCCGCCGTTAATTTTAATCGATTCAAATTGATACAATCCAGATTAATAAAGACTCTTCATCCCGTTCAGTGTTGTGCGGCCCCCGTTTTTACAATTGTTTCACGGCGGAAAGACCGTGCCGTCTACGCAGAGAGTGAAATAAACGATCCGTTTTTACTAATGCTGAAGAATTTGACCGTAAAGTGGCGGAGTTAAGATTCATCAACGAAACGACGATTCGACAACCGCAAGAGGACACCATGAACAACAATAGCAAAATGCAAATCAGGGAATCCCTTGGGATGGAAGTGGACGGCACAACAGTTGAGGGTAACAGGGGCTACCTAATTACACGCATGACCCTACTCGCAACGGCGGCCATCTTCTGCTGTCTGCTGCTAGGCTCCGGGCTGCTTATCTATCACTTCGCATCGTGCGAGGAACATCATACTTCCTCCCTGCAGCATGCAACAATCTGCGAGCATCACCATTCGATACCACACTCCCACCAACAGCACCCTTCCCAAGCGGAACAACCGGCGCCAGCTGATACCAGATCAACTACGACTTCAACGCACAAAACGCTCACCGAGTCGACGCCGGGTGGAGAATCGGAAAGCGTAGACAAGCTGACACCCGGTGAAAATGCCGCCAATCAATCTAGGCTGGCAATGCAGGACACTAGTGCAACGGATGCGGGTGTACCGACGTATGGAGACACGGTTGCATCATCGGTTAGAGAGGATTTACGGTTACCGCGATCGATCGAACCTGTTGCGTACGACATTCGGTTGATACCGTGGCTAGTGGAGGATAATTTTACCTTCTTCGGAACCGTGGACATTCTAGTCAACGTGCTTGAAGATTGCACCAACGTGACCTTGCATGTGGCTGCACTGACCATTCACAGTGCCAGTGTAGAACGTGTGCCCGTAGAGGGACGTGAAACTGAAAGCGAAATACACGAAGGGGAAGAGGCCGAGCTAGGTAACGAACCTTCAGGTGGATCTGTATTGCAGGAAATGATAGAAATCGATCATAACCTGACTGTTAGTAGCAAACAATTTTATGTGCTTATGTTGAAGACATCACTTCGACGGAGTGAACAGTACTTGATACGGATAAAATACGAAGGTGTCCTCAACGATTATCTGCAGGGTTTTTATCGAAGTTCTTACACCGCTAACAACGAAACAAGGTACGATGGTTGATTTGTTTGTAGGTATACACCTGACGGATCATTTACGCGTCGTTGTACACTCAATGTTGGTGTGGTACTTTTTTTGCAGATGGATCGCTACGACACAGTTTCAACCAACGGATGCACGGCGTGCTTTCCCGTGTTTCGACGAGCCAGCGTTAAAGGCACGATTTAATATCAGTATCGCACGAACCCAGGACATGATATCGCTATCCAACATGCCACGGTTGCGTTCGTATGAAGCTGGGTAAATAAGAACTTGCGACGTTGTGTAGATGTCCACTTTCCGTGTAACGAACGATCATCACACTTTCAGTGAGCCAGAACTGCAAGGATACGTCTGGGACGTTTACCAGCAATCCGTACCGATGTCGACGTATTTAGTGGCGTTCGTCGTATGCGACTATCAAAACCTTACCGCGGGTAACTTTGCAGTCTGGGCACGGGCTGATGCTATAGGGTCGGCTCGTTACGCGTTGAGCGTTGGACCGAAGCTGCTAAAATTCCTTGAAGGCTTTTTCCACATCGATTATCCACTACCGAAGGTGGATATGATTGCGCTACCGGACTTTAGTGCGGGTGCGATGGAAAACTGGGGCTTGATAACGTATCGCGAGACGGCAATGTTGTACGAGGAAAATGTATCATCCATCAGCAACAAGCAACACGTCATTACTGTAGTTGCTCACGAGCTTGGTAAGAACTATAGCTAAATGCTATAGGCTTTGGGACATAAAACAATGTATTTTTGCGTTATTTTAGCTCACCAATGGTTCGGCAATTTGGTCACACCTTCCTGGTGGACGGACTTATGGTTAAACGAAGGTTTCGCCAGCTACATGGAATATCTCGGTGTAGACGCAGTGGAACCGGCCTGGAAGTCGATGGAACAGTTTGTGGTCAATGAGCTGCACAACGTATTTTCACTAGATGCACTCTCTTCGTCACATCAGATTTCGGTGGAGGTGCACAACCCGGAAGAGATTCATGAAATCTTTGATAAAATTTCGTACGGAAAGGGAGCTACAATAATTCGCATGATGGACCATTTTCTCACGACTGAGGTGTTCAAACGAGGACTCACTAGCTATTTAAACGACAAGTAAGTTTCGCAAGAAACGTTTGATCACCTTTAGAAATTAACACATTTAATCCTCCTCGTCAAATTGTAGAAAATATCAGAGCGCTAGCCAAGATGACCTGTGGCAATATCTTACCAACGAAGCACGACGGGGAGGAATTTTTGATGATCATACATCGGTGAAGGAGATCATGGATACGTGGACGTTACAGACAGGATTCCCAGTGGTATTTGTACAGCGAGACTACGAGTCGGATAGCATCGAATTTCGACAGGAACGATTCGCGTTCGGTAATGGGTCTAATTTATCAGACCAAAATGAACGGTTTCTGTGGTGGATTCCCATCACATACACTACACTCGGCGATAGTAACTTCCAACAGACAAAACCAGCCATTTGGATGAAGGCTGAAGAAGCTTTGGTGATCAATAATCATGACATTCCAAGTCACGATTGGATGATTGTTAACGTGCAACAAACTGGTAAGTGTAGCTCGAAATCAACAAACGTTGATATGCCCTCTGATCAGGCACTACATCCATGATGGCTCAGTGAGTCCTGGTTAGTATTTACATTATAAACTGTGAACTTTGATCGTAGATAAATCTACACATAAATATTACGATCTCAATTATTATTATCATAATTATAGCCAAATTGAAGGCATTATTAATTTATTTTATTTCATGAATAAAGAATGTCGCCCAGGCTTAAGATATTATTTAAGACAGATATAAATTTTCTAATTGGGTACATTCTGCAGGTTATTATCGTGTGAACTACGATGAACGCAATTGGCAGTTGATCGTAAAGCATCTGCAGGATAAGAGCAAGTTCAAAACAATCGCTGCCTCGAACCGGGCTCAGTTGATCGATGATGCTCTTAATTTGGCACGTGCAGGTTATTTAGATTATGGCGTTGCGCTGAATGTTACGCGGTATCTTGTCCACGAAACGGATTATGTGCCATGGAAGGCGGCTATTGGAGCGCTCAGCTATGTTGACTCGATGCTAATACGCACTCGAAATTATGGAATATTTAAGGTGAGTGTGTATGTACCAATTTTATTTTAAATTTAGTTGTTTTATCGTAAGCTCCACCCCATAGCTCAACCAATATCTTACATGCTAAACATAGTAGAAACTATCTTGTAAATTAATTACAAACAAAAAGATTAGTCAAATGACAAAAGCCGTAGGACATGGTGAAAAGTAAAAAATTAAAATGAAATAAAACTAAACTACAAAAAGGAAAAAATAAGATGAAGTTCCGTGGAAGTTATAACGATTTTGGTGGGATTATAAACCGTACTCCTAACCATATCGCTTTCCAGAGAACAAGACTAAATATTTTGTAAGGAAAGAATTCAAAAATGACAGTCCATGTCCAACATGATGCTGTAGTGCAAAAGAAGAAGAATTGTGTACTCGTGAAGTGAATAGAAAATTGACATCTTTTTTTGCATCTTTTATTTAGAAATACTCAATGCAACTTTTGGAAAACATCTACCGGGAGGTTGGTTTCGAGGACCATCGGGACAGTCCGTTGTTGACTGTTTATAAGCGCATCAGTGTGCTTAAAGCGATTTGCCACCTGGGACACAACGACTGCGTGAACTTCTGCCTTCGCAAGTACTACGAATGGATGCAACAGCCTCTTCCCGATATAAACAATCAGTGTGTATTTCGCGGTGTGGGTGGGCTAGTATGTGTATTTCAAACTAAACGCATTTTTCTACTGAAATTTTTCGATATAGTATATCGCCCAATCTGAAGAGCACCGTGTATTGCACAGCCATCAAGTACGGCGAGGAAAAGGAATGGGACTTTGCGTGGGAGCGTTTCCAGAAGGCCACGGTAGCCAGCGAAAAGGAAATTCTCCTCTCAGCGATGGGCTGCTCTCGAGTGCCCTGGATATTGACGCGCTACCTAGAAAACGCCATGTCGGATGAGTATGGTATCCGTAAGCAAGACGCATTCCGGGTGTTTATATCGGTGGCAGATAACGTCATCGGTCAGCCTATTGCATTCGATTACATGCGGAATAACTGGCCGAAAATGAAGAGCTAGTAAGTAAAGGCAATTGGCGAGATGGGCGTTCCATTCGTTATTAGATTCGTTATCTTGCCCTTCTAATGATCTTTTATAATTACAGCTTCGGAGCTTCGATGTCGAATTTGAACATAATTCTTAAGTACTGTACCAAACGGTTCAATACCGAATCGGAGCTGTCGGAAGTATGCACATAAAATTACAATAATTTTGCTGGTTTAATTAATGATACTTACTTGGTATCTCTCCCTTTGTACGTTTTTAAAGCTGAAGGAGTTCGCTGAAACACATTTAAAAGACAGTGGCCGTACAATACAGCAAGCGATTGAGTGGACGGAGTCGAACATCGCCTGGTTAAATCGCAACGCGCAGCCGATTGTTAATTGGTTGAATGGTTTATAAAATACCATCCCTTTGCCTCCTATTTCTAACTCGGTGGAACAGAGTCAGCAAACGCGCTGGTGGAAAAGCTAGTAACTCAATTAGTGGCAAGCAGTTTTAATAAGCGTACTTAAGATAAAATAAAATAAAACGATATCATCTACAGTTTTGTTTCAGATATGGTAGAGTGTTTGGGCAGTGGCCTAGTTGAAACCACTCTTTCTTTTAAAAAAAATTGGTTAGCTTCAGAATGTACACACTTCGATGTAAATATTGTTATAAAATAATTGCAGGACCCTGGAAAAAAATAGTATAGGATATGAAAGAGGCGGAGCGGTTCGGTGGCCGAGGACACTGAGGCGCCGGTCTTCGAACGGACAGGACCGAGGTTCGAATCCCATTCGGGCCGTACCCCCGTACGCAGGACTGACTATCCTGTTGCAGGTACATTCATGTCACGGAAGCCAGAAATGGCAGGCCAAGACCTCTCGAGGTTGTAGAGCCAGAAAAGAAGAAGAAGATATGAAAGAGGCAGGATTTGGCAGAAATAATCGTATAATGAAGTAATGCAACCTTCAATCTGGCATTAGAGAGAGCCATCCGTGACTCGGAGGTGGAAACTTCGGGGACCATCTTCTACAAGTCAATCCACATCCTGGCATACGCTGATGATATAGATATTATTGGTTTGAGGCACTCATATGCAGCAGAAGCATACCAAAGGATCGAGAGAACGGCTCTAAACCTCGGGTTGGAGATTAACGAAGCGAAAACCAAATTGATGGTGGCATTACCAGTGGCCCTGCTAACAAACACAAACATTAATTTACGCAGGGGTGATGTACAAACCGCACTTTTGAAGTCGTCCAAAATTTCACCTATCTGCGGTCAAAAGTCAGTACCGATAACAGCATTGATGTTGTTATGCGCAAAAGTGCTGGCCGCCAACCGGTCTTACTGCAGCCTGAGGAAAATTTCTCCACTCTAAATACCTGTCGTAACGGACGAAGCTGGAACTGTACAGAACATTCATGGTCTCAGTACACACATACGCCTCTGCGACATGGAATTTGTCCAAAACTGTCGAAAGCCTCTTAGCCGCGTTCGAGAAGATGTTTGGCCCTGTATGTGTGGAAGGACAATGGAGGAGCCGATATCATGACGAGCTCTACGAGCTGTACGATGATTTCGTGTAGCGAAGAAGACTCGCCAGGCTCCGATGACATCTAATCGAGGACGATACCGGACGACCTAGCCCGTAAAGTCCTTTTAGGCCGTCCACGCGGACAAAGGAGGCGTTTCAGTCAAACGACATCACGTGCATCCGAAAGATCAATGTAACGAGGCAAAAGGTAAAACTATCAGAGATTATTCCGAAATGGAAAGTTAATCACTCACTCAAGACCAAATCTTTGCGGTTCATATTGGAGAAGATGGCTGAGTAGCCGATCGTATAGAAATAGCATATCCAGGCTCCTGTGTCCTCCTGTTGCTGCTCAACTCATGCCAATCATACCGGACAATCCGTAAAACGTAAAATCATTTTGAACAGAGGAGGCGATGTAGGTAAGTATTGGCGTCGAAACATCCGCTCTGAAGACCTGCTTCATAAAAGGCACTCAATCATGAGCAGTTTAAAGAACTCATGCAGCAGGCAACGAATGCTAAAATACATCTGCCTTATCGAACTCATTTAACCATTTAACCAAGTGTTCCAATCGGGGAGAGTTTTAGTTCGATACCCTCAGTCGCTCATCATTTTCTGTAGCTAGAAGGCTTTGTCACCCTGAAGCTCATTAGTGAACTTCATAGCTTAAGAGGTTTACTTCACAATGACTATGGCTCTAACTTCATAGCTGATTAGAGCCATAGTCATTGTGAAGTAAACCTCTTAACGTGAATAAATCGACGGGTTATAAAGTTCATAGACGATGCTGATCATGATGACAAACATTAGTAAGTAAGCAAGTACTTTATTGTCTCAACATACTTAACAAAAACATTAAAACACATTTTTAAACCAGTGATCACGTGATTACACTGCGTCATTATAGCATTACTAGAATTGTTAGCGAATTACCAACGAGCCAGTACCAGCATCAGCAGTCCACCAATCAACGTCAGATTGGCAAGCATGGTGGCTGCACCGCCATTCATTTTCTTGTCGAGGAATTCACTGATTTCGCCACGGTTTCTCATGGTAAACTGCTTGTTAGTTTCGTAGTCCTCCAATCCCTTCTTGATCGAATCGTAGGCAGCCTGGCCGAGTGTGTTTTTGTTCGCCTCGATGAAGGTACTAATCGCATCCCGCTCACTATCACTCTTCAATCGAGCAAGAACATTGTTGAATGCAGAAGCAACATTCAAGTAGCTACCGTGCCTGTTTGAGATACAGATGCAAAGAGTGTAACGGTAATGAACCATCTAAAATCCAACAAATTCACTCAAAGTTCGACTTACGCTGTTGCCCAAATGGCGTGATGTTGTTGCAGATAACGCGACACATGTGGCAGCGTATATGGGTTATTGATGACATACGTGAAAGCGTTGCTCTTATCTTGCGAACGAACGTGTGGCGAAGCGATAGCATCCAGCATAACCTGCAAGAATGTTTAATGCGCGATACAGTTGTGCCACTTAAGCCTATCCATTTAAACCGAACTTACGGTAATCAGTTCACTCGTTGAAGCACAGCCCAATCCTTGCAGAATAAGGATTTGCTCTGTGGCCATGTTTGTTGTCATATACTGGTTCCATAAGAATTCAAACTGCTCCTTTGAACCTTTACGGATTCCCTCACAATAAACTACCTGTCGCAAATCAGGATGAACTCTGGTGAAGTAAACAGAGACAAAAAATAGCGTTGTTAGTTCGGCATGGTAGATACGGCCTGGAATGTGTTATCTTACTTGACGGACGGGTTTTTCTGGTATCTATCAAATTCGGCAACCGCAGCTTTGCTACACTCGTCATGGCCATAATTGCAAGCCCACTGAAGCACGTTTTGGCGCATGTACGTAAACACACGGCGTTCGGATACACCTGGTGCTTGGAATTTAACGGTGTCGTATGCCTTGGAAAAGATGTCCAAAATGTGCATCTATAGAGAAATAGAGAAAATAAACAACTTGCATTTAGTTCCTACATCAACAACCGTCCACAATTCTCTTACCGTAAAAAGTTTTTCGTCCTCAGCGTGAATTCGGCGAGACAGAGTGGTGAGCCCATTGACTGCCGCCAGCCATGGAGCATATTCCGTTTCGTCCTTTAGATATTCCAGAATTTCCAAGGCTGTTCCGTACGGTACAACGTCTCCACGTGCCAAATTGAAGAGATCGTCAACAATCTGTGCACGGTTTAGCACATGAATACCGCCGAATCCTTCACTGAGCAGTGCCTTACTAATCTTTCCCCACAGGATGGCATCATAGTTCACGCGATAATAACCCACTTGCTGGTTGTTCAGGATGAAGTATTTAACGTCGGAAGCATCCTGCATTTGAATTTCCATCGTGCTACCGGTGTGAATAGCGGGTGTCGTATTGGAAAATCCATCCGCGTCAGTAGCGTAGGTAATTGGCAAAGGCCAAGTTGTCTGGTCGGAGTGATTCGGTTCATTGACAAGGAAGCGTTTCTGGGTGAGGGTGAAACCACCGTCATGGCTGGTAACGGTTACCAGTGGGTAACCGGACTGTACCGTCCATGGCTCCATGAAAGTGCTGGCATTGGGATCGTAACGATTCAGAACATTGAATAGATCCGATGGGCTTGCAGTTTTAAATGCACGATCTTTAATGTATGCCCGCAGAGCGGTCTGGAACTTTTCCGTGCCAAGATAGTGCTCCATCATGCGCAGTGTGACCGCTCCTTTGTTGTAGGAAATGTTATCAAATATACCGCTGACCTGAGATTGTGTGTATACGGGATGAGTCATGGGATGGGTGGTCATTAAGCTGTCCATCTGCATCACACCCTGAAGTTGTTCTACCACGAACTGGTGATTTAGATCCCAATCCGTTTCCACTAGTGCTGTCCCATAGTACTGATAGTAACGAGCGAAACCCTCGTTAAGCCAGGTAACGTTCCACCATTCGCAAGTAACCAGATCTCCGAACCACTGGTGGGCTATTTCATGTGAAATAACGGCTGCAATACGCTGCTGCTGCATGCTGGTCGAATCATCCGAACGATACAGAATATTCGCTTCCCGGTATGTAAGCAGTCCCCAGTTTTCCATAGCACCGGCCGAAAAATCTGGCACAGCCGCCATGTACATACGTGTCATTGCAGGAACACTGTTGTAAGGATAGTCAATCCAGTCCCCGAGTGCTTTCAGTAGATCGATACCTACGCTCAAGCTATAGTCCGTCTGGTTTTTGGCCTGAGGACGAGCAAGGATTCCCATACCACTGCGTTCGTTCACCTCATACGGTGCCACAATGAAAGCTACTAGGTAGGACGACATAGACGGAGTAACAGCGAACGTTGTTAGGCTGCGACCAACTCTGTGGATTAGGAACCGAGATGGAAATGTATTTCAGTTAGACACTACACTAAACAACACAATTGCATTGCGAAAAACATACTCCTGAGTTGTACTGGCCATGATTGGTGTGTTGGAGTACACATTGTACTGCGTTTTGTGGTTGATCTTTAGCTGGAAGGTGGCCTTAAATTTCGGCTCGTCGAAGCACGGAAAGGCACGGCGGGCATGGGTCTGCTGGAACTGTGTTGATCCCATCCAAACCTTATCCCCGTTCGACCAATAATAACTGCGATAGAATCCATGCATATCGTCATCCATGTTCCCCACGTACGTGAACGACAGCACATACTCGGCGTTTGCCTGAAGGGCCGTGCTCAATGGAAGCGTCAAAATTTCCGTCTCAGCATCGTACATCTCCTGCTGGGTCGGTATAACGGCGTTATCTGATTTGCGGATAACGCTCCAAGCACTGATCTCCATCCTTGCCATGTGCAGCTTGATCTGCATAACATTTTGCTTCTGGGTGGTGACCGTTATCTTTGCACTACCATCGAACGTAAACTGCGCCTTGTTTCCTTCTGGTTCCAGGTATGGTTTAATCTCGATATCGTAGTGCCACGGCCACACGTCATCATTCAACAGAAAATCTTCCGGCTGGGCACGTGGTTCGGCCTCAACCAAAAAGTAACGCTCTGGATCTAGTGGACTAGCCCTTGCTATTGCAGCGCACGCACAGGTGACGATTGCCACCAGTGCTAGTTTTTCCGCCAATGTCATTCTGTAACGATACATCATCATACAGATAAGAGCAAAAGATGTTTTACAATTTACGATGATACATTAATCTCTAGTGAATGGCCAATAAAAGACAGCCGATTGATAACTAGGTGCTAGGAAGGTCTCAGTTTGCAGTGGTTTGAGGGTAATAGAGCTGATAGGAAACATGTCTTATCACAAAAACTATGCATGTCAAGTAGATCGTTATTCGAATTGCACTACCCAAGAAGAAACTTGATTTATAACCCTGGTAGAACTAATGACTTCGTTAAAGTGTTTATGATCAACACGAATGAATGTTTTTTTTCCTTTTTGCACTAAACCACTTAAAAAAAGAAACAAGTATAATAATTTTATTGCACTATCGAACTCTTACTTCTCCGGTAAACTACATATGATAAGTAAGATTATGTTTCAATTAGGTTTCAAATTCAACTTGCATTAATTACACAACCTGTCCATGTCACATGATCAACGATCATATGACTCAAGGTGTAGCACAAAATTAATGCACTCATAGTCACCGACAGCAGTTTTTTCCACTTTTATGTGTCAGTAGTTCATATCTTTCGGCTTCGTCACAAACTGGCACTAAATATACATTTTCACGACCCATTTACTGTCACTGCCTAATTGTACACTTATCTTCGTAAGCTTAACATTACGCGATCCGTAAGTGGAAATGTGCTTTTCTCCTAATATTCGTTACCTGATAGGGTTGCTTCAAATGCTTCGCAGCAACTGATTAGAACACGGATCTGGTACAATTTATATAGAAAAAGGACACCTGAAGCCGAACATGTGCGAATCATCGATAGAAGAATAAAGGAACAACAAAAACAGAATCATAAAAGGTAGAAAATCGAATCAAGATGACAGGCTTTATCAGCATTATATGATAGTGAGCCATCGATACCTGTTGTCAGCGCGAAAGAACGCGGTTGCCGCAATAAAACAGTTAAGCTACCCAACAACCCTCTTCAGTTGGATGGAAATGCGCTAGGCGTTGAGGTCTTGCGCACTAGATTTATATCAGTGTTTCATTCGATGGCACAACACAGTTCCAGCCATTGATGATCGCAGTTTGTTCCGACCAGTAAACAACCCATAGCAAAGTTTTGAACAGTGGCTTTGATTGATTTCTTACAACTTTACTGATTGAATTCGATTGGATGGGTAGATTGGGATGGGTACGGAAGGGATAGAACTACTAGTACATTTTGATAAAACAGAGCATTTCATACTTTGGCCACTTGAATCCAAATGTACTGCATTGCAATGCAGAAGGAGACGCATGGTGGTTTGTTTTGCTTTATTCGCAAAGAACTTCTCAAAGGAGACGGTATTCGGAGAAATAGGGTTTTAAATCGTAAAAATACAATCTCATGGAAAGAAAGCTTGAATGTTTATTGCATTGTGTTTCGTAGATAACGAGAGACAAAAGGGTAAACCTACCAAATCGCTACCAGTAATAAACACAGCGACACAACAACGTTAAAGATACCAGTTCGTGATGCATCACTGCCAGCTTTGAGCGTCAGGAAACCAAGTATCTCATCCCGGTGATCATTGGTAAACCGCTGATTGTTATCATATTCCTCCAGACCTTTAGAGATGAGTTCGAACGCATCCGGGCCTAGCATGTCTTTGTTGGTTTCAGCGAATTGTGCAATAGTTTCTTTCACGGCCGCTTCCTTCACCCGTAAAAGAATACTAGCGAGGGCTATTGCCACATATTCGTAGCCTCCATGACTGCAATGAGTATGTCAGGTATGTAGTCAAATGGGTTTACGATCGACTTTATGCGTCTACTTACGTTTCAGCCCAACGTGCACTATTTTCTACGAGGTATGATGCTGCCGATTCCAGCGCGTACTGATTGTTGAGCAGCAATGACAATGCGGTACTCTTATCCTGGCTACGGACATCCGGCGAGCTTGTCAGGTTCATAAATTTCTGTCGTATTACACGTGACGTGGTTAGTAAGTATCATGCGGGATGCAATCTGAGATGTTTGGGTGTTATCTTACATAAATTACTGCTTTCTCTGTTGCACAGCTCATTCCCTGCAGCGTGAGTTGTTGCTCCGTAGCAACATTTGTCGTGAGGTACAGATTCAGTAGGAAATCGAACTGCTCGAGCGATCCTCTACGTACACCTTCACAATACACTACCTGGCGCAGATCGGGATGTACTCTACGAATGGAAGTGCACAACGGTCAAAACTTTTGGCTGGAATTACCATCTACTCAGACCACACTTACTTTACACTCGAGTTGGTACGGAATGTTTCAAATTCCTTCAAAGCACTCTTACTGCAGCCATCATGCCCATAGCGACAGGTCCAGTCGAGTACCAACCGTCGTAGGTAAGTGTGCAGTCGACGCTCAGATTGTGCAGGCGCTTGAAATTGGACATACTCGTACACTTTGCCAAACATGTCCTTAATGTGTTGCTGTAATTGAATTTATAGTCTTCGTAAGCACATGTCAGCGTAATGCGTTACTCGTGCACTGTATACCTACCGAAAATAGCTTCTCATCTTCCGGGTGAATTCTTAGCGCCAGCGTAGCCAATCCATTGGCAGCGGCCATCCATGGTGCATATTCGGTTTCCTCCTTGAGATATTCCAACATGTCTAATGCTTTGCTATATCCCATCACGTCTGCCCGGGCAAGATTGAACAAATCGTCAACGATTTGAGCACGGTTTAGCACATGAATGCCTGCGAAGCCTCTGGTGCGCAGTGCCTTGCTGATCTTTTCCCACAAAGCGTCATCGTAGTGTACGCGATAGTAACCCACTTGTTGGTTATTTAGTATAAAGTACTGCACGTTGGCAGCATTCGAAACGGAAATGTTGTATGTCTCGGTTCCTACAAGCGTGGGCTTAGTGTTTGAGAATTCATCCCCGTTGGTAGCGTACGTGATCGGCAATGGCCAGAGCAGTTTGTCTTCCTGGTTGGTACCGTTGATAAGGAACCTTTGTTGGGTTATAGAAAATCCATTTTCATTGGTGGTAACGGATACGAGCGGGAATCCTGGCTGTGTAGTCCATGGTTTCATGAATGCGCTAGCGCTGGAATTGTGTTTGTCCAGCACCGCAAACAAATGCTCCGGCCGAGATGATTTGAATTGCCGATCCTTCACATACTCTACGAGAGCGGCCTTAAACACCTCTGTCGACATGTGATGTTCCAACATTCGCAACACCACTCCACCCTTGTTATAGGAAATGGTATCGAATATGGCTGTGGCCTGGGCTTGTGTGTAAACTGGATGTGTCATTGGATGGGTGGACACGGTACCGTCCGTTTGCATTGCTGTGTGTAGCTTGTCGATCACGAACTGTTGATCTAGCTCCCAGGCCGGCTCAACGACGGCCGTACCGAAGTACTCGAAGTATGTGGCAAAGCCTTCGTTTAACCACGTTACATCCCACCATTCGCAGGTCACCAAGTTACCAAACCACTGGTGAGCCAGCTCGTGTGAGATGATAGTTGCGATGCGTTGCTGCTGCAGACTAGTAGCGTCCTCGGGCACGTACAGTAGGTTTGACTCACGATACGTAACTAATCCCCAGTTTTCCATTGCTCCTGCGGAAAAATCCGGGACGGCCGCCATGTACATTCGTGTGATTTCTGGCACACTGTTGAACGGATACTGGAGCCATTCGCCCAACGCGTTCAGCAGCTTCAAACCCTCGTTAATACTGTAAGTAGTCTGATTGACGGCCTGCGGGCGCGATAGAACTTGGAGGATATCGTCTCCGGTCGTATTGTAAGGTGCAACGATAAACGCCAGCAGATAGGTTGACATTTTTGGCGTGATGCTAAACGTTGCCAGTGTGCGATCGTTTCTAAAAAAATGTTCCAAAATTAAGGATATATAATAAAATATTTCAAAAACAATATAGGTGACTTAGTGACGAATGATGCTTACCCAATGACTTCACTCTTCGCGATTGGCGTGTTGGAGAAAACATTGTATTCAAGATGCTTGTAGTTTAGTTTCAGCAGAAAGGTAGCCTTAAACTTGGGCTCGTCAAAGCACGGAAAAGCGCGACGTGCTTCAGTTTGTTCAAACTGTGTCGAACCGAGCCATACTTGTGTTCCATTCTGCTTGAAGTAACTTCGGTAGAAACCTCGCATATTTTCCTCCATCATCCCAACGTAGTTAAAGACCACAAGGTACTCGACATTTTTCAGCAGTGTTTCGTTAAGATGTAGTGTAAGAATTTGAGTTTCCTCGTCGTACGTATTATTTCCACTGCGTACCACCATACTGTTGCTTTTGCGCATCACACTCCAGGATAGAATGTCCATATTTGCCTTATGCAGTTTTATCTGCGTAACATTCTCTACCGATGCGGTAACAGTAATTACCGTGATGCCATTGAACGTGAATGCTTCCCTTTCGGGTTCGGCTTCGAAAAATGGTTTGATTTCGATATCGTAATGCGTTGGTAGCACGTCATCATTTAGCCGGTAGTGTTCCAGCTGGGCACGTGATTCTGGTGAAACCCCATCGAACAGCTTTGGGTGCAGCGGTGTACAGGACACGCCAAGCACGTGCAAGCACACAAGACTAACCGCGAAGACGGCGATTCCCGTAAGAACATTCATTTTGGACCAATTTTTCACAAGATCTAGTTCGACAAAAAAATATTGTTTTATACATATTCAATTCATCGCAACTTTTTGGTATTATTCCTTATAATAGAGTCAAAAAGACAAATTTTTCGTGAAAATTATTAACCGAAATTCGAAATTGATGCAAATAATTCTTTCGACTATTCTGTTTTTTATCCTTCACTGCATATCATCACTATGTAAATCACACTGTTACCTGTTCGTTTGCCAGCACCAACTGCCAACGTGCACTCGTTGGCTCAAACCTGGCCGCTATATTACTGGAAGCTCACTTGCACAAATTGTCACATTTATAGAGTCTTTTACTCTAGAAGTACTGTCTAGAAGACGGTAAAGTGCAGCAATGGCAAGAATGTGAAGAATGGATCTTCAGTACAGTCTATCTTTATCAGCGCTATAAATGTATTAAAGTGCTTATTACTCTTGCTGCGAAATGTCTACAACCATCGGCAACAGGTTCGAGCGAACAGAGAGCCTAATGACAACGTATCAACATCCTATTCTTTTATCTTTCTAATAGATACAACACTGTCGACGCTATCGGTTCATATTCGGAGGTATCGTTTTTATCATATTTGTTCCAGTTATGTGTGTACGAGAGATTTTTAAATTGTATCTGCTATCAGTTAACATTTGTTGTATGTGATACACCAGTTTGTGAAACTACACCTATTTTTTTGTAGTATTAAGATGGTTAGGTATTTTATACTGTGAATGAATATGTTCCATTGCTGTGTGCCATTGAAAACGTGAACTGCGGTAGAAGGTACTTCCCGATCGGGATGATAAATACCTATGTTTTGTAAATTAAAGACAGCCATTAGAAATCCTTATATTGTTTCACTTCGTAATATCAGCTGGAGATAATGTTGAACTAAGGTTCTTTTGTTGATATGAGAAAGGATTTAAGAAAATCTCTTTCGTAGCTGATAATAGGCACTCACCAAGAGTCGTTCACACAGGCCTACCTTGTAAGCACCTTGTTAAGTCAATCAATCTATTATTGGGCTGATTGATGGTTTGCGTATTAATCACACTTGAAAATCCCCCAAAGCGATGAGATTGTGACATGCGCAATTTGCTAGGTGACGCGAACCAAATGATTCATCAATTAAGTTCCTGTTAGTATTATATACTTACGCACAGTGAAACGTTCATGAATAAAAGCTTTAAGTAAGCAGATTAAAACCACTAGCAGCTAGTGCGTCTTGCACACATGATCGGACACAACTGAAGATGCTACGAAGTAAGGAACTTACTCATAGCTTGGCAAATGCCGTTGAAAGTGTGCTGTGCTTATCTCGGTGCACGATGTAGGTTAAACGTTAAGCTATGGCATTCATCTCCGAGACCGGTAAGATATTGCCGCGGGTGTCAATGGTACGGTTAAACACTAAATGGTAATTAGCTGCAGTAAATATCGTAACCGTCGGCGGCGTTCGACAGTTCATATTTAATATGAGGATGAGTTGAGCGACAGGATGCATGGGGGCACCATTTGTGTAGCCCACGTGTAACTGTTTGATATTTAGCCGACCATTATGTGACGGTTAGTAGTTTGGTGAATAGCTAAATCATACGAGAATGGCACTATTGTGAGTTTAAAAAAAAAGCGTCTAACAACAGAAAGTACATGGCTAATGCTTAGCCAGGTTTTGTTCTAATGTACGTTTATGATGTGAACAGTAACGGAGAGATAAACAGCTCAAGGGGATTTTTGAATGAAAACATTTAAACATGAAAGAAAAAATTCTGAATTGATGAAATTGAACTGATATTGGACTTACAAAAGACTATAGCTGTACCATACAAAATATGCCTATGAAATCACATCGAAATGTAATGATCGCTTTATACAAGGGTTTTATTTATATTACCTGGCAATGTCGAAACAATCAAATAGAACTATAATGGGCTAAGATGGATCTGGAATAATTAGCACTTCTATTCGAGCTTTCTGGACTGACGCATGTGCTTTCCCAATTTAAAGCTTTCCGAGTCGCACATTTGTCAGTTCAGAAAGCTTGCATAGAATGGACATTGGCCCGAGCATTCAGATGTTATAAAGAGGTTTTGAATTTTATCTGGTACAGTCGGAGGTCTTGCTGTTCAAGTTCAAGTTTAAGTTCAAATAGAACTGAACTGAGTCAAGATAGATTCGGATTTGCTTTCATTTCAAAAAACTCAAATGCATAAAAGCGCATGTATCAATCCAGAAAGCTCGAAAAGATTTAGCTTCTGATAGAGCTGGGTGGAAATGGAGTGAGAGATTCCAGATCCATCTTGTCCCAGTCTAATTCTATTTGAAAAGTGACCTGAAAGACTTTATCCGTTAAAATCAAAACCCCTGTGAAACCAAAACCCCTGTATTTGTTGTTGGCTTCATAAAGGTGTTGGTGATGGAATTCGAAATCATTACAATCATCTTTCTAGCTATTGTACGAGGAACTCAAAAGCCACCAGTGATAATCTTAACGGAGAGACACGGTGTTGATAAGTGAATTGCCAGATAAACGAAAAACCATGGCAGTAGAATTTAGTTGCAACAAATAGCATGGTCGACGTGTGGAATGCCTTGCTGTATAACCAGTAGCTTGTAACACATCGTCACGTCAAGTGTTACAAAATGGATTGTTCGTATATTACACGTGTGTTTCTTATGTTTAGTATTGTGCAGTTTTGCTGTGGTGTGCATCCAGCGATTGAATTAAGTGAACATAAGATATTGAGTTTGATGCAAAACGAAGTTGATGATGCACGTTACCGATTACCTGCTGTATCTGAACCGCTTTCGTACGATCTGTACCTTGATCTTACCGATAACAGTTTTACCAGTTATACCGGCATCGTCGATGTAACTATTAAGTATACCGGCAACGAGTCAAGTTTTTCGTTAAACAGTTTGAATTTAACGATAGATGAAACGAATATCCGTGTTTTGCGCGTTGATGGTACCGTCGTACCATTGAAATCGTTTACCATTTCACGTCAATTCGAGCAACTGTATTTTGACTTTGATGAACAGTTGCAAGCTGATTCGTTCTATAAGATTCACTTAGAATTCAATGGCCAGATCAAGACAGACTTTTTCAAAGGTATTTACCGCAGCAGTTATCGAGTAGGAAGTGATACCAAGTGAGTAAACACTAGGCAAAGCTTAAAAAAAGTTAAAACAATCTTTTCAGATACTTGAAACACAAACTTTCACAGTTGATGATCCATGTACGATGATACGTTACATGCGTGCACCATGTTCTGTATTTTGTAACAACTGTTTTAAAAAACTTGTTTCAAGTTACCTTAGTCTGTTTATGCTTGTTGTTGGTATTGTTTTTATGGGTATTGGTTTTAATGCAGGGTTTCTCTCATCGTTCATTTCGCATTACTGAGCAACTACTTCACGTGTCTACTGATTGAAACGTGCGCTTTGATGCTTGATGAGTACACTGAAACCAACGTCTATAATAACGTAGTTGAAAATTTATTTATAGATACTTAGCAACGACATTTTTGGCTGCTTCTTATGCCCGAACCGTCTTTCCCTGCTACGATGAGCCAGCCTACAAGGCAAGATTTAACATTAAAATTCGACATCTGCCTCATCATACGGCTTTGTCAAACATGCCAGTTACAGCCAGGTAAAGTCGATTAACCATATATATAGCAGTACCAATGTTTAATATCTCCGTTTTTATTGCAGCTCCAGCTTTGATGAGTACACTGAAACCACCTTCGATACCACTCCACTCATGTCTACCTATTTGGTGGCATTTGTTGTGTCGGAGATGCAAACACTGACCTCTGACGAAGAGCTTTTTCGAGTTTTTGTACCAGTATGCCAAAAAGCCAGTTGACAATTTATTTAATACGACTTGTAATACACATTCTACCGTTCTCTATCAATACGTGTAGGAAAACAAGGTTAATTATACTACTTATGCACATGACTTTGCAGTGCGGGCGGTACGTGCAGTGGAAACCCATTTTGGACGACAGAACCATATGCGAAAAATAGATCTCGTTGGCATCCCTGACTTTGCGATGGGCGCCATGGAGAACTGGGGTCTGATAACGTTCCGAGAGGATTATGTAATATACGAAGGTGAAAAAGAAACAACGGCGGCGACTAAACAAAACATAGCCTCTGTCATTACACATGAGCTAGTGCACATGTGGTTTGGCAACGAGGTTACTCCTGAATGGTGGACTTACGTTTGGATGAATGAGGGTTTTGCTAATTACTTCGAGTACTACATTACTTCACAGGTACAACTCAGTCAATCGTGACAATATTCGATTGTGTGTAATATGGTACATTCC
>KI422468.1:0-82939 GCA_000473375.1 Anopheles culicifacies
ACAGCTGACTGCGGAAATGTTGTTTACGTTAGCTGGCGATTCAACTCGTAAACAAGCAACAGCCCGCCATTTTGCTCCAGCTAGCGTTTTCTGTTAAGAATTCAGCTATCAGAAAATTTCATTTTGCTGTAGATTTCAGCGTGCAAACGCGTAGTTACATAGGCACAAGCATAGAAGGAGGAGAATTACTGAGTTGAAAAGACGAATTATAGACATGTGTACAAGTACATGGGGCAGCTCGGTGGGGCAATTGTATCAGCCCCGGGTCTTCACACAGCACCTCATTCATGGGGCAGCAGCACTGACTATCCTGCTACGTAGTAAATTAAGTCTAATACGGCCAGATCGTGATACAAGGAAACAATGTCCTAATTCTTTTATTCGAACAATGATAATATCGAAGCGTACATGCTCGAAAATTGTACAACCGTCCGGTACTTAGTATCCAACGAACTCTATTATTCTCTCATAAAAAAGTAAATGGTTAAATATTCCTTATCATTCACAGTATTAGATGGCGCGTAAGGTTGACTGTATTTTTAATAAATACACACCTGCGTATTACTACATACCTCTAGTTCTGCTATCGGCAACGAGCGACTGGCGATCTATTTATTTCATTACGGAACAAAATCTATTCCATACTAAGATGCAGTTTTTTTTAATAATCCATATTGCTGGTCTATTTTTTCGTTGAGAACTCTACAATTTGGAGTTCATCTAAATTCGTTGCAATATGACTATTTCGACTAGCCAGGGCACGCTTCATCATAACTAAGGAGCATATTTAATTTGGTCAGGTTCGTTTTGTTTAGGTAATATATTGAAAACTTCTAAACAGTCATACGTTGGCAGAATTAAGCTACCGACATCCGAGAGTTCGTAATTCATATACAATGCTATCTACAAAAAATTATTAATTCGTATTGAAAAATTAAAGTCCGTATGGATATAATTGTCCGAATAGGATTTTGGATCGGTACTGTAGAATGAGATCGATTCCACTATCGATCGTCGTATAATATGAATGTAATAAATTGTTCGTACAATCCATTTCATGTTATATTAAATATTTAGGACATGAAAATCAATGTTGAATTAGAACAATTTGAAAAATATTGCTCTACCACATTTTGAAGCTATACGATCTAACACATGGTCGTTTGTTACATATGTTTCGCTTAAAATCTCTGGTATCATCTATAGGTACAGAATCAGAACGTGAAGCGTTAATAATTGTGATAGGTTATCTATTGCTTCCTTGTGTTCTTGATGGTAGCGGCTTGATAGTGTCTCACGTAACAGAAACGGTCCAAATTCCCATGTGTACCCTCAAACGCAGAACTGACTATCTTATTTCAGGTAAATGCAAATCATGTAATCCAGAAATGTTTCTCGCTCAAGATTATAGTGCCAAAGCAAAGAAACAGACAAAGCAAATAGGTTTCATTTTATTTCATAAAATTTGAATACAATTAAGAAAAAAATTTAGTAGTTCCGATTCTACTTCTTAGTTTGCAAACGATAACGACATATTTCAAACAAATTAAACTTCTACGTTGTACATAAATCTAGAAAAGACCTACTCTGTAAGCTGGCAAGCTTTTATCAAAACATCGTCGCAGATGAAGCTTTTCCAAGCGTTGCGTACATTTGCAATGCGCAAACGGAGCTTTTCATTATCTTACAAACATCATACCATATGTCCCTGAACACGGTGTCCTAAATTCCCACCAAAAAGCTTTTTTGTTTATCGAATTTCCCCGTTCGTCCTTCAAACGCGGGGAAAACATATCAAAGGCTGGCTGGTATCAAGTGTTTTCGTTTTCCACAGACATCTCCAGGGAAGAGAATGCTCGAGAGTGGCGCTGACTAACGAGAAGAGGTTCTCGGATATGGGAGCGAGAGAAAAATCTGTATTTAGTGGCAATCGAGCGTCCCGTGTTCTGGTTATGCGATAAATGTAGCACAGCTAGTCGGCCAGAATATTCGTCGCGAGTAGTCGTAGTGCTTTTATACGTGCAGTTTCAGTACAACATTTATTGTGTTTTAATCGTACATGCAACAATCGGGTGTTTTAAGTGTGTAGCGAAACTAGGCCTAGAGTCTTTTTAGCAGCCTAAGCAGGCATCAGTTTTAAAAGCAAAGTATAGTCTTCGGCAAAGCGATAACGCGTATTAGAGGAGCCAACTACAGGTACGGAAAAGCGGAGCCTAAGTCGAGGAAGGAGCCAGTGCTTTCCTGCAATCCTGCCGTGTTGTGTCAAATCTGATTTGTGTTGAGAGGTGAGAGCGCTCTGACACGCGATGATTTTCAATCAGATAAGAAAATTGATTTTTGTAATTGAATGAGTGAGTATTGGACCAAAAATAGCCTAGACTAGAGATGTTTGGCTCAAAAATTAGTACGCAGCCCGTCATAAAGCGTAATGTTCCCGGCTCGTCAAGAGAGAAGCAGTTTGCAAATGATAGCAAAGATAAGCAAGCACAAGAGCGTTAAAGTGGTAGATAATCTGGCGCACTGACAGCGTAGAGGTTACCTTGTTGTGCACAAACCATTTCTCACACGCTGCTACCCGCGTTGGCTACGCGCATCAAGTGCATCGCACTTGCACGATTCATGCCAGCAGCAAGCGACATGCAGCGAAACGCGCGCGGAAATGGTAGCGGTGCACACAAAAATGAACAGGTAGTTCGTGTGAGTGTAAAACAGAGGAGAGCATTTTGTGTACCGCAGACGCATTTTCTACTCGCGGCTGGTCATTTTACGAGCTGAAAATGCACACGAGAGGAAACATGAACGAGAAAGCGATAGCAATGTCGTACGAATGGGAAAGAGGCGCAAGAGAAAAGAGTACAACTTGAAACCAAAACAAATGCACGACCGCTATCTACATTACCTGGTGCATTCAAGTAATCAACCTGAGAGCTCATCTGTTGGGTACAGCAGCTAGGTCAACTGACCGTGCTGAGGTAGTGGCTCGATAACGAAACCGGTCCAGGCTGCAGCCTCCGGTCGGGGATTTGAAGCCAAATGAGCTAATTTCCCTTTCGTGTCTGCTAAGCGCAGCGACACGATATCCAACACGTTGCCATGGTCAATGAGCGCACACTGGAGTTGAAAGAAACAAAAGTTTTGAGCAAAACACGAAAGCATGCTTCCAAAGAAAAAGCCTACCCTAGGTCAAGGACAATTTGAAATGTGCGTATGTGGCGACTATGCTGTGGCAAAGATGCACCTTTGGCAGCGTAACAACTCTATGTGACTGTGTGCTGTGAATGATTTTTACATGTTATCTTTCTGTTAGAGCTCAAACATTAATCTAAAGAATGGTGGACTTGTTGTTGTGAAATCCAATTTACGAGATAAAAGAAAAAACACATTTGGTTACTAATTTTATGAGACTTTTGAAATATATTCAATTTTTTGCTGATCGGTATACCAACCCATAAATTATTGATAAAACTTTTAAACGTTTAAATATGCGGTACGTATCATAACGACACAAGGCAACAACATAGCACTAAAATAATTGTCTCAGATGTTAACGTTGCAGAACGTTACACCAGTGGTAGGCGAAGGACGTCCACAAATTTACCACAAATTTTAACACCAAATGATTCTTTATACTGGTTAACGAGAATAGTAGAACCTTCCTATATATAGTACACATTTTTTTTAAAGATCTTTTGAATCCGTCGAGATCTTCATCTTGATTACTTCAGGTTTGTGCATATTTAAACTCTGAAAAGATTTTATAACAATCACTATTTTATTAGCATGTTGTATTAGTAATTGCTTTTAACATAACAAGATTTTGTAATCACTGTACTATGTGCTCAGCTTGCAATTTTCGTAAATAGGCAAGGGTAGAACATATATCTGCACATCGTGTTTCAATGGGAATAGAAAATCTGTCACTACTCATATGAATTACGCAAAGGGTGAACCAAATTTAATCTTACAAACTTTTAAACTTCATTTCATGTTTAAATTTAAGACATCTGCCTTTTTGCTCAAGGAAATTCATCAACCACCACTCTAAGCGAATTTTACTAGATGAATTCATTTTTCAAAGTAGCTCCCTTATCGGGGATAATTACTGTATATTTTAGATTACACCTGTAGCCATTGTTTTCATCTTCTCCCACATATAGACACATACCAGCTTGCGCTACACAACTAGCGATTCATTCATTTTAACTAGATCGGATCAGCAGCTAGTAACTATTTCGTCACAATGCGCGTAGAAATGAATCTCGACGTTCAGCACTGTCACGATGACATCGACACCAAAATAGCGGAATTCAAGCAAGATTCGGAAAAAATGAACGAGCTGAATCTATTCCTCGATAGTGTGCTGGAAGAGGCGCAGAAAAATGCGGAAATAAAATTACAAAGCAAATTGGTAAGCATCAATGGCGCACGAGTTTAATGGATTAAGATGCGAAGAGTACACTAACGATAATGTTTCTGATTTTTCGCTTTCCGCATACAGGAGGACGAACGACCTAAAAATGGTGAGTAATGCAATAGTACACCCAATCTCATAAATGCCGGATGAAGCGTTAGTCCATCGCCATGTTCAATTATGACACTCGAGCTTAACGCAAAGGTGCACTGTATCGTTTTAATTACCACGTCCGATGAACTGTTTAATTGTGATTCGAAGCTAGGTTTGACAACGGGATATTAAATCGTACAACCGGGAAATTCTATCGTACACGGTCGGTATAAAATCGAAAGCTCAACAGTGCGATAGAGTGTTTTCTTGTTCGAATCATGCTCGATAGACGCCGGTTCGTGTCAGATCGTTGTACAATGCATTTTGTAGCATGAACAAAGTTGCAATTGTGGTGACATTTTGTGCTCATTTTGTGGTCCAACATGCTAACGGAGCCGTAAGTATTTCGAAGTTACGCAAAACGAACGGAAGAATAACGGTCAGATTTTTGTTTACATGCAGATGACTATGAAACAGCTAACCAACTCGATGGATATGATGCGTCAGGCATGTGCTCCCAAGTTTAAAATTGAGGAAGGTAGTGACATTCAAAGTAATTTTAATGTGTACCAACCGGACTGCGTTCTGATATCGTTTATGTTGTTTATTGTTTCATGAACTGTGTCTGTTCTGATTGTTCTTGTGCTTAAAAGCGGAGCTACACGGTTTGAGGAAATCCGTTTTTCCGGCCGATCCTGACAAAGAGCTTAAGTGTTACACCATGTGCATTGCACAGATGGCGGGAACTGTAAGTATACTTTCACCTTTTGATTACCATTGGTACCGCTAACAATTGCTGATGTACTTCCATATTTGATCAGATGACAAAGAAAGGTGAAATTAGCTTTTCCAAAACAATGGCCCAGATTGAAGCGATGCTCCCACCAGAGTTGAAAACTATGGCAAAAGAAGCGTTAAGCCATTGCAAAGATACACGTACGTATCAAAAGAATCACTGGTTACACCCTAAGACTAATAAACGCCATACTCAAACCTTGCAGAATCTTCCTACAAGGATCCCTGTGATAAGACATACTTTTCTGCAAAATGTGCCGCTGATTTTAGTCCCGATACCTTTATGTTCCCATAAAGATGAACCGCCACGGAATCGGATATTAGACTTCGGATATTGGAAATGGAATACATTCTAACTGCAAAAAAAACTCTTTTCTTCGGATTCTCGTTGAACAACTTGGTTTAATGCAAATGTTCTTTGTGTTTAGTTTGCACACCGTGCACCGTATTTACAGGAATAGAGGAGAAATATATACATATTCTTAAGGATAATATTTTTGTGTGTTTGTGTCAGTTTTTTTTTAATTGATTTTGATGTAAGTGGATACCGTATAGCAATGCAAGTACACGATTTCAGCCTAAAAATGTAGAAAATGTAAAACTGGTTAATGTTAAAGCGCTATTGCTGATAATGTATGATCTCTTCTCCCGCAGGCAACAAACTTCTTAGTGGCATCAAGCAACATAGAATGGTGACACGTACAAGAGGAATTGTTTTACGAATCTTCGAAGCTATCTGCAACTGTACGAACTCCGCCACCATTCCAGGGCAACGGCCAGCAACAGCGCCGGCAAACGTTGGATCCACGTCCAAAAACTAAACATCTATTTTCTAACTGTCTACCTACTTATACAACTACTACCACAAAAGAGCTAATGGCTACGAACAATATGAATGTTTTTAATGTTTTGTTGTAGTGAGAACGAGGTAATAGCAATGGGATGATGTTCGTACTAACTATATCTATATGTGACGTCGTTTGTCGAGTATTATTTTTTAACCTATTTTCCAAAATATACACGTACAATATAAACCAGATCGTAAGCAAAAGTTCATATAATTGAGCAAGGTGACTGTTGAATATACTAACCATAATGATAAATTGTGTATAAAACATACCATTTACATGATCAACACCATATCCTTTTTGATATGGATTCTTAGAGCGAATCAAAATGTATACATGAATTACAATCCCACCAGAATGCATTCCCCACCAAAGAATCTTCGGCCTTGCAATATTCCAAACTATCCAGTCTACATGCTACTTTTTAACAGTTTCTGATTAAAGGTTTCAATAACAGAGCGTCTTTTTTAACGAGGTACAGAATGAAATTGATTCCTTAGAAAATTAACAATGTGGACAATATTGACACCAGTTTACAAAAATACGCATGTTGCGGAATTCGGAATCTCGTCTAATTTCCTGTAAACAAAAATAAAGAAATTAAAACAGTTCCACAGTTGTTCCGCAAACTAACAAAACCGGCGCAATAAATTAACTGAGCATGTAAAACTATACCCTAACTCCCACAGGAATCATTCCAAAAAACATATGCTGTTAATAAAGTATATAATTCGTACGACGATTTCGTTTTACCCAATCCTGTGTTATAGCACTATCAATGAATACGATCAAATTAAGAATGGTCTTTGATAGCTTTTACAACACTTTTGTATCTTAATTATCTACCGAATATTGTTAATTTACCACACCGTAAAATAATAAGTTTAACATTCAGATGCATTCGATTCTCTTTATCGGTTTACAGTATTGACAATCAAAATTGTGAGCAATATTTTCAGTGTAAAGGAAAATAATCTTCATTGGAGGAAAAGATGCAGAAATCAAATTTACTATTTTATACTTCTTCAGTGTTGAGTTGCAATAGTGTGCTGTTCGACAATTACTGTCAAAAATACCTTTTAGGGATTTTTAAGGCATTAGAGTCATGTATGTGTAGTGAAACAACAATAAAGTATGTATAAAAATTGATTGAAAACCACAAACGAAAGTTCGATGAACATTGCACTGAAAAAGAACTTTTATGTTCTTAACGATAATAATATGAAAGAAAGAAGATTAAATTATAAAACGGTATAATAGAGTCTCCATTCATTTGGTGGTTTTCCAAAGTTCGCGTCATAAATGACTGGATACTTCAAATACACAAATACAGAAGACAATGCATTAGATCACTTTTTAAATAGATTTCAAACAGCATGATTTGGAACACTTTGATGTTGTGGTTGTTATTTGGGTTATCAAAAAAAATCTAGACATTCGGTTCACTGTTTAGAGCATGAATAGTGATCTCAAACGTTGTGTATTTCGTTCATCTCGCTCGTCCACCGCGAAGGTTTAATAAGAACAAGAATGTAACAATCCGGTTTACTTAAGCTTAAGCTATTTTAAATGTTTAGTAATAGATGTTGTAATCAAAACGGTAAGTATACTTGTTAAATTACCGTATCACCGTCGGGAAGAGGGATGTTGGTGCCAGGTTTCCATTAATGTTGTAAAGTTATTTTTGTACACTCTAAATAGACTCCATCACTAATAATTTTTCAGAGAGTATCTTGTTGCTCGTCAGAATATGGCAAATTTCAATAAATGTAACAATAAATGACATCCTATCCTTTATTTTCATCCAATCCTTTCAAGTCACGGAAGCCAGAAATGGCAGGCCTAGACCTCTCGAGGTTGTAGAGCCAAAGAAGAAGAAGAAGATCCTTTATTTTATTATCGATTTAACATTGTTAAATCAGATGCCAGCATAGAATTTGTACTATAAGTTTGTAGTATCATACAACAAAATGTTGTTGTTTTGTAAAGTTCTCTTATGATGTCTTACAACACCCTAATCAACCCAAATGGGTGATGTTAGACAGAAATTTTCCTATTTTAATATGTTGTAATTAACAAAAATGATTTCAGTATTTTATTTCAGTGGTGTAATATCCGATCCGATGCTTGTGACAGGCTGACTTCGGCTATCGTTGGCTCCTCATCTTAATTCCTTCTTTCGCTCGTTTCCTTTTTATTTCTTTTATTGTTATTTCTTATTTTCCTATCATCCTCATCTTGTTGTCATCTTTTTTAACTTTTATCCTCATCTTTTTTAACTTTTATATTTATCATGTACGGTTTGTTCGGTTTTTAGCTTGCAAGTTCTGTTTGTTGATTAGTTCGTACCAGGACATAGTGATAGTAATTAACGAACTATGAATCTCATGATTCATGAATCGTCCATGATTTATGAATCCCCAAAGAATCATTGGGCTCGGTGGCAGAGAAGATAGCGGCGCCAGTATCCGAACGAACAGGACCGAGGTTCGAATCCCATTCGGGTCGTTCTCCCGTACGCTAGACTGACTATCCTGTTACGGGTACATTCAGAAACGGCAGGCCAAGACCATATACTGTTCATTTAGTGCGCACATTGAATTGCACTACTTTGCCTGTAACTAATTACGATACATAGAAATTCTGCCTGCTCTACCCTTGCAGGATGACCGGCACCTGCGACCATATCTTCTGTTCTTCTCTATCATAAGTAACTAGAACTAATCCTCTCGAAGGAAAACTAAAGCCACTACTAGCAAACGTGAGGCCGCATGAATTGTTTAAACACAGTTAATCGCTTCCCGGACATGATTACAACGCTGGTAAGCTCCCTGCACTGCTGTAGGGGCGGAATAAATGCAAAATATTAAATCACTTTATTTATTTTATTTTTGTTTTGATTATGTTGGTAATTTATATTACCTATCCTTTTTACCTACTGCTTGCTAATTGTTACAAGAACATAATAAATTTGATGTGTAACGGCTAAGCTTAAATAGACCATAACCTTAGGTTTCGATATCGAATCGTCAGCTTTTCGAACTTCGGTGTATCTCGCATGCTGAGTTTATAGTTGTACAGGTTGAGTTGAGCTCTTCAATTTTTTCGAGGTAAAATACGCAAACCCACGGAAGAGAAAGAATCCCAACACTTGGTGTTAGTGGTGTAGTGTGAAAAATCGACCGTGCTCGTAGCTTTCGAGCTAATAAAATTGTATCCGTGATGCAAATCATACCCATGCGGTTGATCAGTAGTTAAATTATGTACAGTTGTTATAAAACCAACCAAAGAAGAAAATGAATTGTCATCAGATTCTCAGCGGTGCTTGCAATGCTGGCGATCGTTGTTTTGCTGTTGGATCCGTCGAAGGAGTTCCTTTCACAGTACGTGGTTCATAAGTCTGAGTTGATTAACATAAAGGGCACACTGGCCACCAAAACCCCGTGATCGGCGATGATGTTTCACGGTCAAAACGAAGGACTGTGCTAGGAACCTTCTGGTCAAGTGATATGGTGTATGTTGTAATGTGATATGAACAGTGCGATTGCAGTTGGCAACCAGGATTAAGGGCAACTGTGTAAATAAACTAAATGACAGACTATCCGCGCTCATAGAGGCAACCTAAAATACGTAATTCCCTATCGATAAGCCTAGATGATACAGTTCTGGGACGGGTAGAAGGCTCTACCACGGTTGCGAATCTTTACACTGTGTGCAAGAAAAATGGTGAAATCCTATTGTGTGACAAAATAGGTTTGGGTGTTTGTGTCGTAATGGTTTTAAGTCATTAAAATGTTGATTCATTGCCAAAATATACCCTACTTCCAAGTAGAAAGAGTGGAATAATCGAAAAATGGAAAAACGGTGACGTTTGATAGTCACTTGACTGATAATTTTTCACTCTCTCGTTTGTTAACGCTCTCCCAATATTCTCATCGATATACGCACGCACACGCGCACATTCTTCATGTGATACGATTTACGCGAAATAACAACATAAGGAGTTGGAGGAAGATGGCACAGGAGGTGCAATTATCTCCATATGATATCAATCTTTTGATTACAGCAAATATTAGGTTCTTTTCGATTTCTTTTGTTCCCCCAAAAAGAAAATTTCTCGTGACTAATTAAGGAATGGAGAGATGCACTGCACTTGTAAATTTTACTTACATAGATAGGAATGCTACATACACTGCACGTGAATCATTGTTTGTGTTGATATCGCACGATATGCCCGTTTGTGAAAAGAAATTCGCTCAGATAAGCCATACAGGATAAAATTTGCCGTATGTATGTGAGACCATGGCCTGCTTGTTTTGTTTATTCATCTCGTTACCGTATATTCTTCGGATTGTTTGTTTTGTCACTTCGCGCCGTGGGGGAAATAAATCTGGTTTTCTATCGGTTTCTTTGGTGCTGCCAGTAAGATTCGTACTTACGAATGTTGTGTGATCTTTGTTTAGGCATACGCAGCAGGATGCAATATCGTGGTGCTAGCAAGCAACTTTGAGCGCGTCCAAATTATACCCGGTGCGGTGCACAATTATATTCGCATTTCTGCACTTGATGCCAGCACGGATACCGGAAAGATAGCTGCCGCCTACGAGGACAAGGTATGCATCTTCGAACCAACACCGCTGATCCACACGGAAAGGGCGTCAACTCATGGATTGGAATACAAGTAAGATAAGCAGGCATTTAACTAAAGACTGTTGATCAGTCGAAAAAAAAAGAACGTTGTTATCATCTGCTTTTTATCTTCTTTTTGTTCAGATGGGTTCAAACCGGAAGCTTGCAGGCATCATCGCATATTAGTTCGCTTTCGTGGAATCTCGAGGGGACACGATTACTAACGGGAGGGACGGTGCTTCAGCTGTGGCACGAACGTTTATCCAAGCAGGATGACGATGAACCAAGCTGTATGTGAATGAACGAACAATCTAACCGTCATAAATGTTTAACTCATTTGGTTTCGTTTCTGTTTTTTTCTTAGCGGTTAAATTCGAAATCGGCGGGGAACGTGATCCTAAAACGCCTACCGGTGAAGAAGAATCCGACAGCAGCTCCTGGGATTGCGTTTGGAAATGTCACACCGCAACACCCGTTCATCACATGGCGTTCAGTCCCGATGGAACATTGTTTGCAACGTCTGGCAAAAGCGATCGTTTGGTTAAAGTGTGGTACGAGAACAAATACAGTAAGTATTCAATTCGTTTTAGGGGCCGAGTATAAATATTAACAGAACTTTTTTTTTTATTCTAGCCCTATTCCCAAACAAGAGCTTCGATCAGTCGCAATCACAAAGTTTCGTTGGTGCGCCGGAAATTAGCTACGGATTCGTTTACGTCGCTCACCCTCGTGCCGTTACGCATCTCTCATGGCGCAAGACGAGCAAGTACATGCCAAAGGGATCGGTGTCTAACATGCTAGTAACATCGTGCCTGGACAACATATGTAGAATTTGGGTAGAAACTGTATTACCGGAAGATGGGTTGGTGAACATGAACCAGTTCGACCCGTTGGCATCACAAAATCCAAAGTTTCGTACCCATCGACACAAGCATAGATTCATGCAACGCTTGAAGCACATGAAGACATGTTTCCATATTCGGCGACACGCAAAACATAGTGGAACAGGTGGAGCGAATGGATTGAATGGGATGGGGCCCGGTTTCGGAGGACCAGGAGCCAGCTCCGGTTTCGGTAATGCGCCCATTCCAACACTACCATCCACGTACAGTGTACATGATTTCCATTCGTACGGGTACCACGGCACTGGAATGAGATCTGGATTGCACTTTCATCTTGCCGCTTCGATTAATGCCGAGACGGATATACCTCTGGTGCCGTCGATGCACACCACCGATCCTTCAACGCAACCCAACTTTATACTGCATTGGCTCAACAACAAAGAGATGCACTTTACGCTGCAGGCTGAAGGAATCCTACAAGAGATGACACGCAAGGTGATCGAGAAGGAAGAAATGCAAAATGCCTCCGGAAGCAATAGCGAAGGTGGCGGAGGAGTTGGTGCGAACGACCCTGGTGGAAGTTTACTGATGGAAGATGGTTCAATTACTGAGCACCATCGGAAGGGGCAACTAAGAAGCACGCTATCTCAGGAAGAAAGCAACAGTAGTGAAGAGCATCCGCCATTGCACTCGCAGCACCGTTCACATTCGATCGGTGCAGGATCACATGTTGGATTGCCCAGCCACCATTCGCTGTCGAACACTACTTCCATCAATTCTTTGGCGAACGACGGAAATTTACATGTGACAGATTCGCTGGACATGAAGATCGACTGTTTGTTACGTGATTGGCAACACAGCCCGGACCTACTGTTTTCGATCCATCCGATTGACGGCAGTTACCTTATTTGGGTGGTAGAGTGGTTGGACGAATATCATCCCGGATCGTACCGTCAGGCTCAAGTTTCATTTTCCACGCGCATTCCATCGGCTTTTCCGCTGGGCGATGCAATGTCGATGTCAACCACAGTTGCACTGTACAATACCGGCGGAAACCTTGGATTCCGTGATATGATCATGCGGGGACCCAAATCTTCTTGTTCCACCGGTGGGCAAAACAATCCCGGCGGACAATTGGATGTCGCTAGTGATTGTGTTACGTCGCTTCCGAGTGTAATGGAAGAAAATGAGGCTAACGAAGAAGATAACGTCGAACAAGCGAGTAATGCAGAAACCGAGGATGCTGGTGGTGAAGCGGCAGGTGATCATGCATCCAAAAAAGAGCATGCAGGTGCAGATGGGGCGCCATTGGAGCAGGCCGACATTTTAACTGCACCGCCCTCTCCCACCATCTCAATGGTGACAAAACATTCAAACGGGACGCTGAATTTGTGGCAATTGACATTTGCTGATCGAAGCAAATTTTCGCAGGTGCTCAGTATAGGCCACGCTTCACGTGCTTCCGGGCATCGGTTCCGTGTGAATGATATAACGTGTCATCCCGTACTGCCATTACTGCTAACGACTTCCCATCACAACATACCGGACATCCCCACTGGTGACACAGCACAGTCCGGTAACAGCGCCGATAACCGTTCAATGGGAATGCATCGCTCAAAGGATGTATGCGCTCCATCTGGATTCTGCTCCGAGCTGATATTGTGGCGAGTAGATGCAGTTGGACCGTTGTCACAATCGGGAGGTGTCAGTGAGTTAGCGCGCATTAATTCACCGGAAATATCTGCGTTCAGCAATGTTGCATGGATACCGACCCTGCTGCCTAGCACGACGCTTGGCAATCTAAGCAATTCACCATCTGCCTGCTTCGTGGCCAGTGACGGCGAATGTTTGCGAGTGTATCAAGCAGTTATTGACGCACGCACCCTGCTAGCCGAGATATCAAGCTCGGAAAGACGATGTCGAAGAATGGATTCACTGATGTCGCTGTCTACCGAGTCATCGGAAAATGCTGGAATGTTGCCGCCTATATTGCACGATAAAATAAAGATCGTGTCTCAACAGTCCACCGCCCGTCCCGGTTGCATTATTCAGCTAGATGCGATCGATGATGCGACTCATGATTGGCAGAATACTCAATTCTTGCACGTGTTTCAAGAACAGCTGATCACCGGTGAGCGTACAGAACCTACGATCGATCCCTTCGGTGCCTCTAGCACTACCTATCCTGCCGGATCCGGAATTGATGCAGATGGTTTAAATCCAGATCTAAAGCCTACCATTGGTCTGATGGATGGTGGCATGGGTGCAATGGTGGATCTACAACGCAACGCCCAATTTGAGCAACCGTTCTATCTGGTGGTTTTGGAACGTACGCAAAATGGCACAACTCTGCACATGTGGCGCATTGTAATTGCCTCGCAGCCTGCTGCTGCCGACGAAATGAGCAGCAGTATGATGTACGTACCCGATAGCAACCTTGTCCAGGATTTGGACGATCCGGAGAATGTGCACCGGCCATCGGTAGTGCCAGATGATATACCCAAGAGTGCTGCCCATCACCGTACTCCGCTAGATCATGCGTCACATGTAAATATTTCTACAACGAAGGTGTGCACTCAGGAACTACCACTTCCGGATGGAGTGGATGTTATCCATGCAGCACCAGCTGCCGGTCATCTGAGCTCTTCTTCGATTTATCCTGCCTGCTTTGCTCCGTACATAATCGTGACGGCGTGTTCTGATTCGACGGTACGCTTTTGGAAGTGTAAAAGCATCCAGCGTAAAGATGGCAAAGGTGGTAGTGACGATGGTAGTAATCAAGTTCCTCGATACGAATGGTGTGAGTGGGAAATGATCCGCAAAGACCAAGAATCGACAATCGATGTCAATGGACAACTGTTACATATTAGTGCGGCGTACTCGGGTCGAATAGCGTGTGCGTACAAATATGGTAAATCCTTTACCCGGCCGACGAAGAGCAGCGATCCAGAGACACGTTTCGTGAATTTAAGTGTGGCCATTTATGAGTGCGAGTCAACTGGAGGAAGTGAATGGGTGCTGGAAGATACGATACACCTAAAAAATATTCATCTGCCACGCATACAAGCGGATCATAATTTGGATTTAAGCTACTTGTACGACACACGTACTCTGCAGAAAAAGCAACGGCTGAATCAAGTGCTGCATACACTTTCACATGACGATGCCAGGTCTCCTCGCTCTGTGAATGGAGATGTAACGCCAGAGGCTCTCGCTAAACCCGGTACGGGTCTGTTGGCTGTGCCGAGCTTCAGCACCCTGCAATCGTTGCGTAAGAGCATCACTGAGCATGGTAACACCTGCCCGATCACGCAGAAACATCTAGTACAATTAGACTGGGTATCCAAGGAAGATGGCTCGCACATTCTAACCGTTGCAGTCGGAAGTAAAATCCTACTATTCACGCCGGTATGCAGCGATTTGGCACAGTCCAACATGAAGGCGATGAAAGAATCCCAATCAACGAACCGTCCTCTGCTACGCAAGGCAAGCTCATTGGCGCAACCACATTTTAATGACGAAATTCGCTGGATGAAACTGCGTCAAATTGAGCTTACCACAGCTGATGGTCTTCCGCCACTGCCGATGCAGATATCTTGGGTAAGGGACGGCATATTCGTGGCTGGTATGGACTCCGAGATGCATGTGTACTCACAATGGAAGCCACAGAGCAATAGTTTGTACAACGTGAACCACCAGCTGGAAATTGACGATATGTACGATACACGAAACTTAAAGGATGAAGATCTTCGCTCTATGGCACAGGATAGCACACAGCGCCGGCTGGCGAATGTATCCTCAATGCCGGTACTATCGCGCGTTAGCTCCATCAATCTAAATCAGATGCTTTCGTCCGCGGACGCTAATAAGAAGAAAAAACCTATGGGAGCAGCTAGCACCGGACAGATTGGAGCCGTAGCAGCTGCCGCCACCGCGGCCGACCAACAACAATCTCCTGGACATCACGATTATATGACCGATTATGGATTATTCGAGGCTTCACGCATTGCATGCCCAGTACTTCCCCAGTATCATCCTAAACAGCTGATGGAATTGCTGAATTCGGGAAAAATCCGATGGGTTAAAGCGATTCTGGCACATCTCGTCCGTTGCATCAGTGGTTCGTATACTGTGCGCGGTGGTGGAGGAGACGAAGAAAGTCTCAACAGACAGGTATGCTCGGTTGGCCGTCAGTTCAATCGTATAACTTCCCGCACCTCCATGTTCCCTATTGTTTCGCATTGCTGTACCGCTGACAGGTGCAGTGCTATTTCATTATACATCTCTCTGCGATAGTGTGGAGCAGTAGCTCTTGACCGATACTCGGCACCCACCGACGGAACAGTGTGTGTGTTTGTGTTAGTATATGTCGCTAATATTTAACTTGTGTTGCTAATTTTCTAGTGCAACCGTTATCATCCTCTGTTCGTTTGATAAAGGCGCTCGCGATAGTAATCACAGTAGCAGCAGCATTCGTTGACATCATATCGTTGAGAGCATTCTCTGGACCATTTGCACCAACTATCGTGATTCATATATGACTATTTGCAACAAAAGCTTCTTCTTCTCACTGGCATGATTGATTGATCGATCGATCGTTCACGCATTCGAGCTGGTAGATCTAGGTCTTCGGGTCAATCTTAATTTGATATATAGCGCATCTACAAGCACAGCTCAATACATTACATCATCAATATTTTGCGTTTTTCTTCATTCCTGCACTTTTCCATGCGCATTTATCCATTGCACGATCTTTCCCGCTTCCTATCTCTTTACTCTTTCACTTTTCACATATTTCCATTATCTTTTCTTTATTTGTTTTATATGTGTGTTTCCAGCGTGGTTGGTCTAGAACTCGCACTCTTTCCATTAGCTGCCCGGCAGGCACCGTTAGTCCTCTTGAACCAAGAGGATCGACGACACAGGTTCGGTTTTTCATTATTTTAACTCTTTCTCTCACGTTTCTACATTTCGGCTGCTCAAATTTAAAATTGTTCACTTCTTTATGTAATGCAGATTGTATTGATTTTTCTACTTGGAGCTTTTAATATACCTTTTTCGTACACCCTGTGGGTATGGTATGAAATATATGCATTCCTACTTTTTCTATAGTTTTAATTTGCAAACAAATGTACCCCTTGCTTTGAAACTCCGTTTACGTAAAATTTATTTCCTCAAAGCTCGAGTTTCCTTCGGAAAACGGCGTCTTATTATCACGGCATACTTAATGTGTTTTGATGTTTTACATGCTTACGACAAACCAAAAGCAAGTGAAAAATATCCTTCAAAGATATTTCCACTTCAGTAACATCCGTAATAATTGTAATGATAGTTTTTTTTCTCTATAATTTTTTATATTTTATTCAAAATGCCCGTCTTGTTGTTTTAGTGAGCAAAAATGTTCTGCTCACTTCTTGTTCCTCAACTGTCTTTTACAATAAATGCAAAGCTGTGATTTTCATTTTTCTTCTAAGCTAGTGTATGTTCACTCGATGTAAACATAAATTATATGTTTCGCCAAAATATGTTTATTTCATTTGGTTCAATTATCATCCCTTTATCACATTGGGTTTTAATCTTATCTAACTCTATGTATTTTTGTTTCTTGTATCTGTAAGTCTTACTTCATCTATCTTTCTTCTTTTTTCCGAGTGGTAGTGTTTTCACCTGCCTTTGTTGGAACTAGTGACTGTAAAATGAAATTTACGTATTTGTAATAACACTTATGCTTTTTCGGATGAATTTAGATTCCATTTTTCCATTGAAATGTGTCACTAATATAATAGCACAACGTAGTAGGATAAAATGGTTACAATGAATTTCCTATCCTTGGTAATGTAGTAGATAAGTAGAATATGCAGCAAGTTGGAATAGATGTATCGTTCAAAAGAGCAGCACGATTTAACATTTCGTAACGGTTGATTTTCTAATCAACCAAAAGAGTATTATGATTGCGCAATAACACAACTACTAACAAGTGCATATGCTTTCCAACCGTAACAGATCCCAGAGGAACTTACGCTTGACTATGCGGAAATCACATCCATTCCTCCCTTACCGTTGTGGACCCTGCTTGCAGCAGATAAGGAATCGACTAGTAATAATTTGCAGCAAAACGACGAAGTGAAGGTAGGCTGCCGAATTTTTAACTGCTGCTATCTAAGATTAATCAATGATTTTTTGTTTAATTTTGTAGGATTATAATGAGCTGTTCGAAAGTAACACGGCTGATGAGTCGCTTGATGATTTATTGGATGATGAGAGTGGTGGTGGCGAAATGAACCGGCATGCGGACAGAAGATCGTCGCTTCCGGAAAAGCATTACCTTTCGCATTTTGGCCCCCGTCAAGGGCAGCTACTATCACGACTACTAACGCACACACATCTGCCGGGACTATCGTCTTTGGATCAGATGCATTTGCTTGCGTTGGCCGATACTGTATCAACGTGCAATATCGATTTCGCGGAACGGTTTGCGATCGATGCAGCCAAGACGGCAATAGCGAAGGAAAATTTGACCGGTGTACCAAATACGGAAAATGTGTCAACCGATTCATTAGACGACTGCGGATTGCGGTTCCTGCTGGCAATGAAACACTACAACTATTTACTGCGCTGTCTGCCTATTTCACAACGCCACTCGTTCCAGAAGCAGGGTGTCGGTACGTCCAATATTGTGTGGGCATTCCACTCGGAGAGCGAGGAAGAGCTGCTTAATCTGATACCATCGTATGTGAAAGGACAACCGAAATGGCACGTGCTGAAAGAACTCGGAGTTGGATGGTGGCTTCGGAATAACAATCTACTACGCCAATGTATCGAACGCCTGGCAAAGGCATCGTTCCAGGCAAATCAGGATCCACTCGATGCGGCCATCTATTACATGGCGATGAAGAAAAAATCGGTAGTTTGGGGACTTTATCGTTCGAAAAAAGACGAAAAAATGACATCATTCTTCGCAAACAATTTCTCTGAGGATCGCTGGCGGAAGGCGGCACTAAAGAATGCTTTTGCGCTGTTGGGAAAGCAACGGTTTGAGCACGCCGTTGCATTCTTTCTGCTAGCAAATTCGCTCAATGACGCGCTGGAAGTTTGTTTGACAAAGCTGGAAGATTTGCAACTAGCACTGGTTATTACTCGATTGTACGAAGGAGAACATGATCCGACACCTCCCAGCTTCAAGAAACTGTTGTACGAGGAGGTGTTGGGTTGTGATAAAAATGGCGAAAATCAGGATCTTAGCCGTGCGCATCCAGATCCATTCCTACGTTCTATGGCACTGTGGATTTTGAAAGACTATACGGGTAGTCTGAGTACGTTGCTGGACAGTCAGATTGGTAGCATGCATCCTCTATTCGATGACGAAAGTGCCGCCCTTGGCAATGCATCGCATCATGACGCTGGTCACTCAACGAACCCAAATGTGTTCAATTTTTACGTGTACTTGCGCACCCATCCATTGCTCATAAGGCAACACATTGCCTCGTCAGCACAGGACAAGAAGAGGGCACAAGTCGTGATTGCCGGTTTCAGCTATGGTGCCGCCGACATCAGTGCAACTTCCGGTGGACTGGCGACGGACAAACAAATTCAGCTAGAGGATTCAATTACTCCACTCGAGCGACAGCTTTACTTCACCACTGCCCATGCGCACTTTAAAGCGGGTTGTCCAGCCTTGGCACTGGAGGTGTTGAGTAAGCTGCCGACCAAGGTAATTGACCAAGAAACAAGTAACGCGCAAAGTCCAGCCAGTGGACCGGACACGAAAGTACACGACCAAAGTACGCTCATTGCAACGGGCACTTTAGATTGGAGCAGCCAAACCAGCGGCAGAGAAACTGCCGCATCGTTCGATTGGGGTAGCAGCATGGGCAACAGTACAGCCATGGACTGGGGTGCACCCGTGTCCTCTCAAGTGAACGGTGGAGAAGATGACTTTAAGATCGTATGGGATGATGATGGTGCTGCAGCAGAAGATGAAAGCAGCGATGACGATGGGGGCATTCAAATTAAGAAAAAATCGGAACCGGATAGTCTTCCGCTTAATAAAAACGCTGAAGCTGCGCCGGAAGAGGAAGAATCGGCCAGCGGAGGAAGTCTAGACATCATGGCACAGCAGTTGAAGTTTATTGCATGTTTAAAGATTCTTATGGAGGAACTATCGACACTTGCCACGGGCTTCGAAGTCGACGGAGGTCAGCTACGCTATCAACTCTATGTATGGTTGGAGCGTGAAGTGGAAGCTTTGAAGCAACTGTGCAACTACAGCACAGGTGACTCGGAGAATACCGCAATTGAGGATACGACGACAGCAGAGGCAATGGATCGCGATACACCGGTATTGGCGAACAAATTCCCACACGACAAACCAACATTACATGAGATTCTTATACAGGAGAAGCAAGATTTCGAAGCAAAAGTGCAACGAGCAGCGAGACGCAAACGATGGCTAAAGGCTAACGAAACATTGCTTCGAACTTTGCTGAGCTACTGTTCATTGCACGGTGCTAGCGGCGGTGGTTTGGCATCAGTACGCATGGAGCTGGTGCTGTTGTTGCAAGAGTTGCAGCAAGAGAAAACGCAACAACAGTTGCTGAGTCCATTGCCGTTCCCGACTACGTTGCCACTGCTGAGTGCTTGTGTGGCCGGTAACAAAACAGTTATCGCTGACCCACTACGCTATCTGCAATCGCACACACACGATATGCTGCAAACGATGGTTAACATGCGTACACCGCCGCACATGAACCGCGCGTACACGTTTCCGAGTGGTATATTCGTCCTGCGCGATCTTGCTGTGGCGCTTTCGGCCTGCATCTACCAATCTCTGTGCGACTCGGACACGTTCAGCGTTAAGCAGTCGTCCTCGTCAATTGACGGTGGTAGCCAAGGTTGCCACAGTCCTGGTATGGAGACTATCGCAAAATTGAACGCGAGTTGCCAGAGTACGCATTTGATGGCTAACGCAGCCGCCCATCAGCGACGCCGCAAGTACTCGACCGACGAACCGCTGGCAGTCAGTACACCACCCTCCAAATGGCCTGGGGTAACAAATCTGCGAGCATTGTTGGCACGAGAAAAGGACGAAGATACACCACGGCTAAATGTGCTGCTGTGCGAATCGTTCGTGGCTGCATACATGGCACTGTTCGTGTACGCTCTGACCACGTGCGACAGCCATATTCTGTATCGCCTAGCCGGGCAGAACTTCTCCGACAGCTCCTGGTCGACGTTGTTCGGCGGTGGTGTAAAGAAGTTGTTGCGTAAGGCTACCTCGCATGCACAAACTGCGCAAGCAGTTCAGGCGCAGCTGCAGCAAGAAAGCATGGATGCTTCTGGCGAGACAGGTACCAGTGCGGAAGGTAGCGTTTGGGGCGCGGTAACATCGCTGACAAAGCACCGTGTGAAGCTAAATATGAAATTGCTGGGACCGTTCGCTGGACCACAGGGTGCATCCAACATGAAGGAAGATAAACCGACCTACCGGGAACAGTTTGTACCCCCAGAAATGTCCATGGTGTCGTACTTCCTCACGAAGCCAATTCCAAAGGGACTGGGAGCGGACGAAGAAGAGTACGATTCGGCAGATTCTGCAGTGTCTGATCTCGACGATGAAGACGAGGACGAGGATGTATTCAACGACCCGCTAAACAACGACCCGAAAGCTTCGCAAGTATCGGCAGCCGTCAGAAAACATCGACTCGAGAACACAGAACACTCGAATCCAAATTCTTATTCTTGGTGTATTATGCGTTACGCTTTAATACGCGTCGCCCAAAATCAATTGCAATCGTACATTGCTATTGCTGGAATTGAAATGCAAGGTAGATTATAGCTTAGAGACGATTGTTGAATGTAAGGAAAAAAGGAGACATGAAAACTAATATGAGCATTCTCCATTGCTGTACGTTTTAGAACTTCCTGTCAGCAGTCCGTTAGTGCATGGCATCTTGAGAACACTTTCATCATGGCAAGATCTACTCAAAGAGGAGCTCGAAAACCGTGGTCCCGCTTCGGTTGATTACATTCCAGGCAAGTTATATATGTTATTTCCCTTCTATGGTATTCATGATCCTTTTATTATTTAAAATTAATATTGTATAGTATATAATACCTTCACTTTCTTACGCTTCAAGCTAATATTTTATCATCAATCGTGGCAATTTTTTGTTTTTTTTTGAATGTAACACTTTTAAACGATGGCCTTAGATCGTAAAAATATTAATATATTTGGAACGTTTCGTTGCGTTTTCTAGGGTGCTTCATTGAATCCGAAGCAAAAGGCCCAGCTATTCATAAGTATCGGTCACTATTAGAACGTTCGAATACTCCATTCAGCCCTTGTTTATCTGCATCAGCACCGGCTAGACGACTGTGGAACTATTTGGTGCGCATAGAATCCGTACAGGAAATTTTTATTCGAGCTGTGTTTGGCAAGAAAAAATCGACTACTAACACGCTCGAATCTACGATGGGTGGAGGATCGGCATCCGCTTCCATCAATGATTCCGGCACACCGATCGGCCATGAAAACAATGGAAGCGTCCCTCACCATCAGCATAATCAAAACATTCCAGAACCGGTACGAATTATACACAAGGACCAGGAACAAATATCGGCCTTCTGTCTGAATATGGTAAATCCAGGGTTGCTAGCTCTTGCAACACCGAGAGAAGTACAAGAAATGGATATATCATTGCTGCTCGAATCGCCCAACTGGATGGAAGACGAATGTGAGATGGATATTATGAATCTGTCTAAAGACATTGAGTCACTTGCTTCAAGCAGTTTCCTGGTCATTCAAACTTCAACGGACAAGTAAGATAACATGCCTTGATGAAGGGATGCTGAACTCATTTTTGGTTGAACCTATGTTCTTTTCATTTTAGACATTTACTTAACCAAAACATTAGCAGTGCGCAAAACTACGGGGCACCTTCAAGTCCTCAACCTGGAATTGCTGGACAATCAGGCCGTGGAGCTTCAGTGGTATGTAATTCTCTGATACAAGGCTGTAACATTTGTCCAAAGTTAACTGTACCACAGTGTCAATAATTGTCGCCACAGTGCGTGTGTCCATCCAAATGCTTTAATATGGAGCAAACATAATGTTCGAGACATGTACAAAATACTGGGATAATGTGTGCGCGTGTATGAGTAACTATTGCTTTTTGTTTTTCGTCTCGCTCCAAACATGTTCATGTGCAGCATTTTCCTTTCCGTTAGGGCTGTTTGCAAACGCTAATTGTTAAATTGGTTTATCAACACCAAAATTAACAATCTCTTTGATTTTATGTATACACTTCATGAGCAAATGAGCAACACGTGAATTACTACGTTACTACGCGAAATGTTGTATTACAATGGTTTACACATTTTAACTTGTGGTAAATATAAACACCAACCGGTGCATGGTAGAACGTTTTGATCTTCAAATGTGCCCTGATTCAGCGAGCAATTTTTTTTTTCATTTTGGGCACATGGTGCACAGAAATATCAAATGTGCTACGTTACTTAAGGTCTATTTATTGAAATTCTCCATTCTCTTTTCTCTTCGTTCTGTTTGTAATGCAAATTCCCGGATAATTGTTGGTCACATACCATAATGTCTGCAAAACATTTAACAAACAAATAACGACAAAAAAATTGTAATAATACATCATCGAAAATTCCATCGAAAACTTCATCATGCTACACTAACATTACCGTTGGTAAAATAATGAAATACGTGCAGATCAAAGGAGCGACATTCCCCGGTAGTCAGTGTCCACGGTTCTGCAAGCTGGTTATCGATCGCTCCAAACATTTGTTGAAACCGGTACATTAATCTTTCGAGTAAACATATTTAGTCTTAGACATGTTGACAATTGAACGCTATTTCAATTCGTTAGTTTTCTCCAATAATTATACAATACCTTGCTACACCTTGATTTGTTGCCATTTGCACCTTGTTTGTTTATTGTTGCTTCACATTGTTTATTGTCCTTGACGTTAGTTAACTAGCATATTTTTTGTTCGTTGATTCGTTAATGTTTTGCATTACAAATTCGAATATTTTGCGGTTTCAAGTTACTGAAGACAGATCGCTGTTATTTGTTTAAGGCCACTATTTTTCATTTGATTGATTATTTTATATTTTCCGTTCACTTGGCATGTTGTAGTTTTTAATTTGAAAAGAAGGTAAATTGATTTCACAATGATTGGGAAATCATATGCCGTACGTCGTAAATTAATCTTAAATCTCTGTATTGTATTGCTTGTAATTGTTGCTTTTCATCGTTCCGCATTCTGCACGTATATTCGTGTATCAAAAGAAGTAGATTAGTGTAAAAATAATGTTTGATCTCCTATTCATCACTCTCCATTCTCCACCAAAGGTTCTGAAACATAAGGTGGACAATATTAAACGAATGAGCGCACATCCGTTGATGCCATTGTACCTTACTGGCGGACAGGACGGTTCGGTACAGATGTGGGAATGGGGCCACCAACAAGTTGTTTGCACACCACGCTCGCCGGGAACGTTTGCAAAAGTTACACGCTGTCGGTTTTCACAGCATGGTAATAAATTCGGTATTGCGGATGGTGATGGCAACCTAAGCCTCTGGCAAGTGGGTCTGGCTAGCCAAAGCAATCGTCCCTTCTTCGTAAGTAAACGTTGTACAGTTTTAACACAATTTCTACTATTATAGTAATTGATCTTATTTTCTCGCTTCTAGACTTATCAATGCCATAATAAAGGAATCACTGATTTCGTGTTTCTCGGATCATGCAGTTTGGTGGCAACGGGTATGTGTCGTTTTTTTGATAATTGAAAAATAATTGAAAAATAATTGAATCGGTACTAAGATGAGCACTATCTCTTCTAAACATATTATTTTATCAACATTTTCCACGTCCTATAGCTGGTCACAGCTCCGAAAGCAAAAACGTAGCCATATGGGATACACTTTTACCGCAAAAGAAAGCATTGGTAGCTGGTAGGTTTTTAGCTTATCGATGGATGTAATGTTTTGGATTGATATTAATATGTAACCTTTTTGTAAAATATTGTAGCTTTTACATGTCACGATCAAGGTGCTTCTAGTCTGGCGTATGCTCCACAGCACCAGTTACTAATTTCGGCTGGCAAAAAAGGAGATGTTAGCATTTTTGATGTTCGTCAGCGTATTCTGAGACATCGTTTCCAGGTATAAATATAGCTGTCATATTGTAGTGTTCCTCATTTTGTCTAAAATCGAAGATATTAAATTATGATTTGTTTTATTTGTATTGTAGGCACATGAACATCCCATAAAATGCTTGGCGATTGATCCAAACGAAGAACAATTCGTGACCGGCTCGGCTGATGGTGATATTAAGGTAATGTACAGTTCTTTGCGGTTTTATGAAGCTATGGTATAAATGATTGAAACTAATATATTTTTCTTTTACCCCGATGCAAAAAAAAAAAAACAAAAGGTTTGGGGTCTATCAGTCCACACTCTGCTGTACAGTTTCATGGGAGAGCATGCTCGGAGCAGCTTCTTCAAACACATTGGTCAGGGCGTTACTCAGCTGCAAATTGACCAAGGAGGACGATTGTTTTCCTGCGGTGCTGATGGTTCAATGAAAGTGCGGCAGCTACCGGATCGCGAATCGATTGTCCATTCGTTGTATTAAGAGAGCTAATATAAATTCCTAGACTCCACAATTCTCATAGACCCACGGCGTAAGGGCGCACGTAAAGAGAAAAAAAAAACTGAAAACAGGAATATAAACGAAAAAAAAAAAACTTTAAGTAGCAATGAGAGACGAAATGTAGTAATGCGTTACGAGTATTAAACAAATTATAAGGGCTGACAATGAAGTTGAGCAGGCAAACCTGGTCGAATTATTATTTGTAACCCGTACAAACCTAAACCAATAATAGGACTGTTGACATGCATGAATGAATCATTATTCGAATCACCTCAGAGTAGAACAGTTAGGAAGGGTTTATATGATGCTGTTTTATTCCGAAAGCTTTTAAATCATTTAGCTACAACTCTGACATTTGTTCTTAGCTTCATTCACCTGATTTTGTGCATCGTTAAGCACAACCTAATTCATGTATGTTTTGCATGGACGTTGCGAACCGTATCTTGCGTAAACATGTAACTTGAATGTAATATTGTGACTGATGTGTGAGAAAGTGTTACTGATCGAAATGCAGGAAACAAAACAAAAGCAAAACTTTAGACGATACAAGTGAGATGCATGCATACGTGCCCATTCACTGAATGAGTGTGTATGATGATGAATACGATGAGGCATAGGTTATAAAACAACTAGAATCGCAACACACCGCAGACAATACCCATATTGAGAGATGATAATGTTATACCAAAAATGGATCCATATTAAATTAACAATAAACTGCAGTCCGCGTACAATATAATCGAACACGTAGGGAACGCAAAGCTCAGAACGTTTCGTCGGCCATTTATAAACGGTATAATGGACTTGCACTCATGCAAACGTATGGCGAACATCATGTCTCGTCGGCGGCACGTCACGGTCGTACTATTGTGCTGTTAACTATAAAGGTCAGATAAAGCGTGAAATTTAACTATATACAATGAAAGGGTATGTAAAATGTTAAGCTTAATAGTTAGCACTGATAATCGACTAGTATTAAGCAATTAGTTGCAATTCCTTGGAGTATTGTGTACGTCACCATTATTCCTGCTATGATTTTATCTTATCGTTGATAAAATCGCTATTTTCATGGAATCATTCACTGCTACCATTCTCTTGGAACTATTTATATCCACCGCTACCTATCAGTTGTTCGGGGTTTGGGTTAAACGAAATTGTGCTGGATAGTTATTTCTGTGTTGATATTTATATGTTTTCCCCCACTCTTCATTACTACTGTTTTACACACCGAGCAAAGTGGTAAACTGCTTCGCTATGTTGTTTGGATTAAAAGATACGTAATCGAGTTCAATCATTCAACGTTTGATTAGTCGCAATACGCAAGGCCGCAATCACTATCACGCCAATAACTGTTTCAAACTGATGCTCCAATTGAATTTCAAAAAGTTACATAAATGCCGCTGGCGCACGTTGACGGTATCTTGTTAAACATAAACTCTATTGTTATTCTATATCTATCTTAAACTAAAGAATTATTGAATGTAATTGGCGCAAAAGGCAAACATGATATACAATGCAAACCGGTAAAACTCTCGTTCAACACGACACTTAAAAATAAAATAAAACTACATATACACGATAAGATACACACGAAAAACTAAAAAAAAAAGTAATATTGTCCCACATGGTTGAATATTCCGATGGAAGAGCCTCTTAGTACACTTAAACAGGAAAATGGATGTAGGTTTGGGGTTCGGGATATCCTGTAACGTGAATAAAACAAAAACATAACTAGCAACAGAATGTAAGAGATACCCGAACTGCAGGGTTCAGTAGTATTGAACAGAAAACGTTAACTGATGTGTAAGATATGGTACAACCAAAACAGCACTAACCACAACTCGTTTTTCCTTCTCCTGCGCAGTGCGTGTTGCGTTTACGACTGCATAAAGTGTAGTGTATGGCATACTTTCCTGATTTTTTTTACAATATGTTTCGTCTCGTTATCTTTGAACTAATGCGTTACAAGCTTTATAGGTTTTATGGAAAGCATTTGTCAAATTGACCGCCGCTTTCCCATCCTTTTTCAAAAGCATGTGCAATCGATGTAGTTGTCCCGTTCCATGTTTCCTATATATTCGCGCATCACTAAACGCAATGTCATATTCAAGAAGCAACTGATAATAATACATAAGACTCACATAGAGAATGCATGAAACGAAAGGTGTAAGATTATATTTTAAGCAATTGTTTTTTTGTTTTGTTTTGTGTAGTGATGTTGAACAATTAATCTGCTTTATTGATTTATTTATTTTATTGTCAATAAATGTTATTATATGCTAGCCGAAACATTTGCTGCAACTCTTTTCTCTTTCCATTGCGTAAGAATTTCGCATGTTTCTTTCAACCGCCAAACAATGTATTTACATTGTACCATATGTTTAATATATTTTTTAAACTCTGTTAGCTTAGTTTTGCCGAAATCATCGGAAGCTGTTGCGTTAAAGAGTTACGCTACGCTGTTGCGAGACTTTTGTTTCTTGCCGAACTTGGCTTTCTTCTTTTGAAATGCAGAAACGTCTCCACCACCGGCTGACATGGTGGAATCATCCGCTGTATCGTTAAGGCGCTTTTCTCCACTGTAAAGGTAAAAAAGAGAATCTCTTACTATCTAATCGACTAGATTATATCTTTTCATATGTACCTTTTAATGGACACTATCGTTGATTTGGTGTTGGATAAAACTTTGTTCCATTCTTCGTCCGTCCCCTTGATTGCGTATTGATCAAGATTAAGCTTTTTAAGTTTGTTCAACTCCTTTTTTTGTTGTTTTTCTAAAGTTTTCACATCTTTTTCAAACTCTTCATTCAGGCTCTGCTGTAAGGGTTTCAAATTTTCTCCCATATTCAACTCGCTTGGCTTAGCCATGGTACCCTCGATTGTGTTTTCCATGGTTCGCATTATATAGTTGGTAAGCTTTTTAATGCAATCCAAAAACTTTGCCAGTATCTGATTGCTGGGCATGTTTAACTCTTCCATCATCTGATCGATCGTCTTATTCTGCAAACCACAGCCGAGAAGAATTGCCTTATGTAGCGTTTCGAGGCGAGCTCCGGCCATTTTGTCTTGGAAATACAAAGACGCAAGATCGGTAGTCAAATCCCAAATGAGCTTGTATTCTACTTGACCGTTTATGTACATCTCCAGACGCTGTACATCATGTGGAAGGAATATTTCATCGATTGTCGTTTGCGTGAGTGCTGGAATAGGCAGTGCTAATTACTACTCGCATTCATATAACAGTGTAAACTAGCTTACCTTTGCTGTCCATCTTAATTGCCCTATTCTCGAGCAATGAAAGTGCCATGCTGGTAGGAAATTTTTGAAATGCCTTTCCAAGCAATTTTAGTACACGTCGACGGAAATCATAAAAGTAATGATTTAGCCATTCGTTAGATTCAACCCTCTCAATGCTGGAGTTGATGGGGCAGAGCAAGATACACGAGTGCTCTCCACTAAGATCGTTTTCTTTCTGGCTCAGATATACGGGAACAAACTTTTGACTCTTCCAAAAGCGCAACAATTCACCCGTAAGCCCAAACGACGTGCCAATGTAATCGAGCAATTCTGGTTTGCGTTCCGTGAGCGATTTGAGAAGTGTTGGAATTTTTTTTCTCGGCGCTATTACTTCTTTCAGCAAATCTACATCCTCATCATCAATTGTTTCGATGCCGTCATCGTTTCCTTGCTCATCGTCCAAACCATCCATTTCGATGGGAAATCTTCCTTCGTAGTAAAGTTTCAACTGGCTAAGAGCGCGTTTACCATACCCCATCTGTGGAAGAGATTAAATTCGAGTAACTACTGCCAAAATTAGTATAACCTGTAACTTACACGCTGATAGTTTGGATGTGTTGCTATGCGCACAATTCGAGCTCCAGACAATTTCGGGAACTCATGGTCACCGAACTGTTCCGCTATGTTCCAGGGAATTAAATCACCGGATGCTTTCATGCCACGCACGAGCGAATTTTGCAGCGTTCGGGAAGAGATTTCTCCCTCCAAACACACTTGAATCACGACCAGAATCTCTGGTAATTGGTTTTTCTTTACGATCGGACCTAAAAGACAGAACAGATGATGAGATGGAGCATCGCTCATCATCTGTAAATCATTTGGACTGTTTTTATAGTGCGACGAGACGCAAATTGACACAATCCTCTGCAGGAATGTCTCTGCCGCCCGATGATAGGAAAACAGTGCGTCCCTATTCACGTAGTACAGTTGACACTCATCCGGCGGTGGACAACCGGAATTTAAATTCTGCACAATTGTAGCGTCGAGACACAACAGTGACGTTAGCCATGATTCAACGGGGTCTCCGGGACTGTAACGAATCGATTCTTCAAGCGTAATCTGTGGAAGAGAATACACATATATACGGAGAATGTGAAAAGGACTCATGTACGAAGCGACGTTAACGCTTACCGGTTGTGGAGCTTTGTTTTCTTTTTGTAATTGTGACAATAGCTTCAAGCTAAGGGATCTCCCAGTTCCCTCATATCCGTTGATCGTCGAAGCCATAAACACCAGATACGAACCCAACATGGCTCTTACCATTGGTAAAGGGATGGCTGCAGCTTCGTCGATTATCAACAAATCGGCAGCATTTAGCAGATGTGCATCGGTTGGAGAAATGTACTGAATTGTTTGTCGGTTATTTCGTGTTACGTTGATGCGAATAATAGCTTTGTTGAAGTTAGGATTTGTTGATCGTATGATGGTGTAGTCCGTGTGCTCTTGGTATTCCAACACATCGAACCCTTTGAGTATGAACTCGAAAAGAGTGATCAAATTTTCCGGCGATGGCGATGTTACGTACACATTTACATAGCCAAACGCAATCGAACCTGCAATAGCAAGACCCATGGCGGCAGATTTTCCACGTCCGCGCCCAGCTGTCAGCGAGGTTGGTGGTTTCAGTTGCTTCTCGGCAAGCGCATCGATAAACTGAGCCACGGCTTTCGCCTGGTCATACGTCCGACATAGACTCACCAACGGTCCCGCCGGTGGAGCATCTGCCAAACTTTCCTTGAGCTCTGCAAGTTGCTCACTATGATTGTTTTCGATCGAAGCAACATCGATCGGTTGCACGTCCGCCGTGCGAGATGATAATGGAAGCACAGTTAAATCATCATTCACCAGCAAACAACGGGAACAGTCGGCCAAGGATAGAATTAGACGTTCATTGAAGCGACACGTAACGTTTTGGTGTGCTTCCGTGCGGTACCTTTTGTGCACGTCCATGCTCATAGTGTAGAGCTGCTTTAGAGACGATATTGTTTTAAGCAACAGAATGATCAAACCTCCTCCCTCTACAGTTTCGACGGTACGTGCCATAAGGTTAGGCGTAAGGGCTTCAAAATCTTGTAGTACACACACGCCATACGTTTTTCCGAGAATGGTATGGGTATCCTTGTAGTATCTGCCATGGATCGTAGTAGCTACCCGAAACGCATCGAACAGATCCGACTCGTCGATGTCGATCTTACCGGCCTGTATCTTTTTCGCTCGCTTTTTCCCATGACTGAAAGAGAATACCGAAGGACGTTGTTAGTAACAGTAGAAATACTGAAAACCATTGCTAAGCTAAACAATTACTTTGAAATTGCTTCGTCTTTGTTCTTGTAGCACCACAGCACGGTCGGCCGCGCTTTAACCGATGCCTTGGTCAGGATATCGTAAAGTATTGGCACCTGATCTCGAGCCTTATTGCCAACTATAACGAACATTGTACGGTGTCCCAGCTTGACACCATTTTCGATCATCACACGGATGCGATTGTCTATCTTTTTTTTCACCATTTTACCGGAAAAATGTTTCAATTCAATTCAATATTCCTATACCCGGTTTCACGTGGGAAGAGCTGCACAAAAACAAATGCGGTTTCGAACTTGACAGCTAACAGGGTGTCTCTCAAAATTATTTGATAGCTGTTTCATCGATTTCTTAAAAAAGCTGAATGACATTGGTAGATCGATTCGACGAATTGGAATGTATGTAAACAATCTGTAGAGCGTGCATGCGGCATCCCGGCATTTATGATGTGCGGAATATTTTGCTACATCTGTACCAATGATAGCACTTCCGAGGGCGAAAAAACAGTAGGTAACACTTAGTATTGGACCGAATGGTATCTGATAGAAAGATCTGTCGATTTTCAGCTCGAATCTTTTAGAACCCTACTCAAAAACCGTGGCCCCAACCACGAATCCACGTTGCAGTATGATTCGAAGGTGCTGTTTTATGGATCGGTGCTATGGCATCAGGGAGTATCGTTATGCAGACAACCCATTGAAAGTGATCAAACAGCCCTGGTTTTCAATGGTGATATCTTTCAGCAGCGAGAAGATATGAACAGCAGTGATACGTCGTGGCTTCTGGAGAAAATAGAAGACTGTCGAAACGAAGCTGATCTTTTCGAGCTCTTCGCTTGCGTACGTGGTCCTTACAGTGTTATTTTTCTTAGGAAGAAAGAAAATAGAATTTATTTTGCACGTGATCCTGTTGGCAGAAACAGTTTGCTCATCGGAAGAAAACACAATGGCCATATTTTCTTGTCGAGTGTTGGAGGTAAAATTCCGGTTGTAACATGTATTCTAATATGGGATATTCAAGAGTATTATTTTTTTTTCGCTACAGGAAACATTGCATCCACTGTGGTCCACGAACTTCCCCCGCACGGGCTCTATTTCATCGATTTGGGGCGTGTGAATGAGTCGAATGCGATTACATTACTTCCGTGGACAACTGATTGTACGCAACTGGAGCAGATGTTTTGCAATGTAGTAACAATCCGACCGCCATTTCAATCAAAAACAGAACAGACACGAAACATTACGCAGGTACACCGTCCAAATTTGATGATATTACTGCAACAGGTTTACAAACACATTATCCTTCTTTCTTTTTAGTCCAATTTCAATTTTCATACATTGCTAGCAAATGAAACACCATTGGAAGGAGACATATTTGAACGTCTGGTTAAAGAGTCTGAAATACACGATAAATGCAATCAACTACTTAGCACACTACGTAATGCAGTTGAAGAGCGTATCGCCAACACCAAACAGTACTGCAAGGTGTGTCTTGAAAGGCAATCGGAGTGCACTCATCCAAAGGTTGGAATTTTATTTTCGGGTGGAGTAGATTGTACGATTCTAGCTATTTTAGCAGATGAGTTTGTTCCAGCGAACTGTCCGATTGATTTATTGAATGTAGCCTTTGAAAAAGTAAACCGTTCTAACGTAAAGTCATCACAGATAGATTGGAACGTACCAGATAGAGTGACTGGACAGAGCTCCGTTGAGGAGCTGCGATGTCTAAGGCCAAATCGGTAATGATAGTCGAATCATGCTGGGATTTACTTTTTGATTTTAGAAATATTTTATTTTCCTTTTCTATCAGAACGTGGAATTTTGTAGAGATAAATGTTTCTCGCTGCGAACTAAAGGAGAAAAGAAAAATAATTTCTAATCTTGTATTTCCTCTGCGGAACGTTTTGGATGAGTCATTGGGCGCTGCACTTTGGTTCGCGTCCAAAGGAGTTGGGCAGAAAAACGGGGAAACTTATGCTAGTACCTGTAGGGTAAGTAACTCAGTAAAAAAAAGTGGAGACTGGAGATATGGATTCTCAAATATTGATTTACTTTCAGGTACTGTTGTTAGGATCCGGTGCTGATGAGCTATTTGGAGGATACACTCGACACAGAGCTGTATTCGAAAGAAATCTTCGCGGTTTTGCAGAGACATGTTCTACTTCGCTTAGTCCACACGCGTTCCATAAAGCGTATGAAGCACTAGAGGAAGAATTGAATTTGGATTGGTGCCGCCTGCCAAGTAGAAACCTAGCACGTGACGATAGAGTAATTAGTGACAATGGTGTAACACCTAGAACGCCTTATCTGCAAGAAGATTTCATCGCGTTGGTACGTTCCTTGAAAGCTGCCCAGCGGTGTTATCACCCACTAGGACCCGGGATTGGTGATAAGCTTATGCTACGTTTATGTGCCTATAAACTTGGTTTAACACAAGCATCCATGCTAAGGAAACGTGCATTACAGTTCGGTACCAGGATTGCAGACCGTAAACAAAATGCGTCCGATCGATCGGCGTTCCTGGAAGACTAATGTTGCTATTTTTTAGAATTTTTTTTGTAAGTATGTAAATTCTTAAATAAAAAAAATATTTTTAAATCATCTTATCAATGCAGTACAAAAATTGTACCAATGTAAAAAAAACAGATTTTATAAATTCATTTTAAAGTTTCTGTCAATTTGCATCGTTTGTCGTCCACGCGATTGAGTAAATCTTTCGTATTCAATATTCAATCAGAGTACAGAATAGAGAACAGCTCTTCCTATAGACCTTGGTAATGATTGTTCTTGTAAATAAAGAAAAACTGTTTTCGTAGTACATGTTCGACTCGGACAAATAAGCGTCTTCAGCTTGCAGCAAAATAGTGAAAATGCCCGATAAACCGGTGAAACAAGACAGCAAGAAGGACGATGGAGCAGAGCTGGAAACGCAGATTATTATGCGAATGCCCAAGGTAATGTTTAACCTATAGCTCTTTGCTTAAATGGGTACATTGAATGAATTTGTTCGTTCACAGGAACCAGCTGCCGCGCTACGCGAAGCTATACAAAGAGGTGCCAATAATCTAAAGGATAGGCTTTTCATTCGTTTGGAAAGTGAACTACGTTATGGCGAAGTTCGGTTCGATCATTGGTTACTGCATGCGAAAGTCGTTGATCTACCTACGATAATCGAATCACTGAAAACGATTGACTCGAAGAATTTCTACAAAACCGCGGACATATGTCAGATGGTATGTGTTTGCTCGTCTAGCGTTTTAGGGAAATCTTCTAATCTCACTAATCGCTCTTTTAGATGATATGTAGAGAGGAGCCTGAACAACAATCAGCCGAAGAGGAATCGCCAAACAAGAATAAGAAGAAAGATCCAAACAAAGTGGACAAAAAATTCCTGTGGCCGCACGGAGTTACACCCCCTTGTAAGAATATACGCAAGCGTCGCTTTCGGAAGACTCTCAAGAAGAAATATGTCGAAGCTCCAGAGATAGAAAAGGAAGTTAAACGATTGCTGAGGGTCGACAATGAGGCCGTCAATGTAAAGTGGGAACTAATCACCGAGGACGAGGATCCGAACAAACCCTCACCGGGTTCGGGCACGGAATCGGGAGCACCCAATAAGAGCCCCTCAAAGAACACGAAAAAAGGTGACCACAACAAAGACGTGGGAGAGCATGATATTTTTGGAGAGGAAGTGTCGGACTCGGATGAAGAGGACAATCCGATCAATAAAAACATCGACATTGATGAGAGCAGCCGTCTGTCGGCGGAAGCGGATGATAGCCGTTTATCCGACTCTAGCTCTTACCAAGGCACACAGCAGACAGAGAGAAATCCAGCGCTGGAGTTTAATAAGAGCATGTTTAGCGGTGCCGGCTCTAGCAGTGGCTACCGGGCAGCAAGAAGACCCGAAACGGGAGCTAGCAATGCTGGCGGATCGAAGTCCATGACATTCTTTCACGGCGATAGTTCACGGTTGGATTCCGATAACGATTCGTCGGACATGCCGCACGGTGGGTTCGGAAACAGTCAGAACAGTAACGCCAATAGTGCAACCGTTAGCACGAATAATAACGCCCGGATTTACGAGCTGCAGCGCCAAATAAGCGATCTTAAGACACAGCGCAATCAAAAGGAGCAAGAAATTCGTACGATCGAAAACCAAACGTTGCGTCAGCGATTGCAGGACAAGCTGGACAGCTTACTGATGGAGATACAGGACAAGGAGAAAGAGGTAAACTGGGATTGGATTTACGCTTATCTTTATAAAGGAGTTGCTTATCCTCATGGTTTTACTTTTTAGATACATGATCTTCAATCCGGAGAAAAATATAATCTGGACTAAACCGCAGTGGATACAATGGAAAACCGCAGAAAACTCTTTTTACTTACTTTTTAGATACATGATCTTCAATCCGGAGAAAAATATAATCTGGACTAAACCGCAGTGGATACAATGGAAAACCGCAGAACTCGGAAACGAAAATAGTTCCGAATTTCATCCATAAAAAGTTTATAATATATATTTTTTCTTTGTAAACAGTTTGTAAGACACTAACGCTTTATCTACGACTGTGTACGGAATGTGTGTATGAACGAACGGGAATGTTTAAGTATGTGGTCCTATGTTTTTTTTTTCCTTTTCAAACGACTGTGGACGTATTTCGCTTGTAAGGCAATTGGGTATATGTTTTTCTCGACGATGACGGCGTCGTACTCACGCCCTATCACGTGAGCGGAATACACAATGACACGGTACCGTGTGCCGATCGAACGTAAGTATGCTAAACTACGTCTAGTGAGTATAAGTCCCAAACATTGGATGATCCTCTTGTTTTTTTTTTTTTAATACCGAAAAGTGGTGTTTGTTTTGCGTTGCTCTATCTCTGCCTCTACCGTTCCTATCTATTTATTCTATAACTACGCGAATAATAACAAAAAATACTGTGTAATAATATTCCCATATAGCAATACTCAGGGTGAGGGTTGAAAACGAAACGAATTACTCAGGACAGTTTAGTTCGGTGGAAACATTAGTCGGGTACGTAGATCGTGTCCCGTTATGTTCCCACAGTGAAGGTTGGTAAAAATATAGTAACGGCTATATTAACTTTGCATCACGCCTTGCATGTTGTCTTTGCTTGCCAGCCGCTAAAGGTTATGAACATTCCCAGTTTTGCATTTCATACGTGTGTGAATGCGTGTATATATAAGCGCCGTTGTCGCAGTACGTGACTTTTTCGATTTTCCCTTCGTCAAACTATACTACTATTTATCTCGCACTATCATTTAACGGTCTTGTTGCTTGTTTTCGGCTGCCCAATGTTGAACCGTCTTTAAAAGGCTTTAAGTACAATTTATCCACGACTCTACGAACTCCTTAAGTATTTGGTATTGGATAGCAGCTTTCTGGTGTTATTTGTCTTTTATAATATTTTGCAAAACTGCGGTTGTTACGTGTGACCAGTAGAACGCGTCGAACGAGACCGCAAGCTGTTTAATTGACGAGCACAAGTTTCGTTTTAAGGAAAAGAAAAAAAAACTACCGTCCTAAACATGAGGCTTTGTTACTTTTTGCGCGTATCGTCAAGCAACGAGAAAGTGTTCATTAACTGCCATTCTTATCGATTGGTTAATCCCTATTTGCAACATTTATACTGTGTTCGTTTGTATAAGTACTGTTTGTTAGGTTTGAAAATTATATTGAAGTACATCGATTGACTTACAGCAACATTGCTTTTTGATTGAGTGGTAAGCTCTCTGTGTATGTGGTGCATATTTGTTATCTCCTATTCGCTGAATCACTTGAGCAACAGTACGGGGATATACAAGGCTGTGCATTCTCTGCCTTGCACATCGGTTCCACAGACAATTTAGAAAGGCACGGTTTGCATGCTATAACGTCAAATATACTGTTAAAATTTGTTTCTCTTTGCTGTTGTTTTTTTATGCTTCTATCACAATTGATCGACGATCCACGTTCGCCAGACACCAGTGAACAGTATGAAAACCTTTCAAAATTCTACTTCTCCTTGCATGTTGAGATAAAATTGCATGCTTATTTTAGATCATACATTGGAATGTGTTGAGTTTTGTTCTGCAAATGTCTCGTCTGTTGCTATTCAGTAACGTTTTTAATTAAGTAAATACTCCTTTTTTCCTTCAAGCTTTCAAACATTCAAAAGAAAAAAAAATCCCATAAGAGGAATCGACTTTAACATCCGATGACAACTGCCAGGCACTTTCTATGGTTTCCGTCCGCTAAAACACAATAATGTAGCACGTAGCCGAACACACAAACTAGGACAAATGCAATTTTTACGAGCAGGGAAAACACCAATCCGATTTCTATGTGTGCTTTTTAAAACGTTCCACCCACTTGCAAAATTTGTCGGGGTATGCCTGATTTGGGAGAGCACATGATAAACGCACCAACAAACAGTTTGCAAACGATATCGTAGATAAACAATTGAGCCTACAAATGCAGCACACCATCCTTTTGGTTGATGAGATTGCTCTCCTCAAGTGTGACTGCTTCGATAAGATCCACCACCTCGTCCTGATCGTCCTGGTCATTTTCGTCCGAACCCGTCGTATGATGCGACTGATGCGACCCACCGGAAAGCTGACTATTGCGGGAGAATGATCCGCGCCGGGGAGGTGCAAGGGTTCGCTGGTTGGCGGGCTTTACCGTGATAATAAGGTTTGAGCTGTTGGCTACCATCATGTCCGTCACTTGATCCAGCGTTTTGCCTAGCACCTCTATACCGTTCACCTCTAGCACCTCATCGTTCACCGCCAGCAGACCAGTACTTTCGGCTAATCCACCAGGCACGAGCCGAGAAATGAAGATTCCGGGAAGCTTTTCTAGTCCGTTGGCGGTAACTCGTACAGAAGTGCCATCCCTGAGAAGGGTACACAAAAACCACCAAAACATTTATTATTTATCGTACATGCTACAGCAAGTGTGCCACAGCGTCAAACTCTTACCGAATGTAGAATCCCAAAGGTTTTTCACTGCCATGCTTCAGCAAACGTACCCGCCGGCATGTTTCGGGGACAATATCGACGTCGATGATAGCGGATACCTGAAGAAATATACATTGGCTTTGGTCAAATGCATCTAATGAGTCAAATAAGTTTGAGTTTGAGCATACCTGTCGAAAATCGTGAGGATTGGATATTGCCAAACCTTTCGGCTTTACCGGCGTTTGCCCAAGAATGCTACTGATGATATTTCTGGGTCGAATTGTACCGTATCCCGTTCGCTCCTCAATACTATCACCTGTGTAATGGGGATGCACATTATGATGTTATAGTTAGTATTATAATAAAGATGTTTAACGTCGAGCTGTTATTGTTTTTATATGATAAAGACATCTATTTAAAAACGTCGATATCGTTTTAAAAACAAAACCAAAAGCGGATCCCAGTCCTCATGATCACGGGATTGTTTCGGCTGATGAGCAGTTATGCGGATTGCAACCTTTCACGAAACTGCGCTCGGAAGCCGGAGAAACTAAATTAATTAAGAAAAATTATAGCGGAATCAATCGCTTGCTCGCAATCTGTCTATGCGGATGAACTAGGGAGCATGTTTCTTTTTTTATGAAACGCACGAAGCTTTTCGATTTATGATCGCAACCTGACCTCGATCGATAGCGAACTCATCGTTGTGGTTGTGTGGGCAGATGGTATACACAGTGGATTGTGCTATACTGATAATCATCCCTGCTTGTATCCCCTCCCTGGAATTCAATCAATCAACCAGCTTCATTATCCACTATATGCTAACGCTAACGGTGCACTTGCCGTAAGCGGAGTAGCCAAACGCATACCCAGCCCGATTGAATGAATCATTGGGGACGCCCTATTGGCACTAGCATTCGTTAGAAGGGCGTTCTTATCCGCCAAGTGTACAGTGACATTTGCTAGGGTTGCAATTGAACAGCGATATCTACATTGAAGTGGAATTCGTTTCCTTCCGGTCGTCTCCACTCTTCACATTCTGTTACCTTTCTTCTGTATAATTACGCGTAGTAGGGGTCGCGCCGTCGTCAGAGCCCTTCCAAAGTTGTCGTCATTGTTGATCGGTAGCAAATCATTATCCCGCGGATCGATGTAGGAAACGAGTAGCTGGGAGCGGTCGAGCTTGTGTAGCCGTTCGATTAGTGACTGGAACTCTTCGAAGGAATGTTGTTCGGAACGTTTTACGGACCATCGCCGGAATTCAGCATCAAACTAGAAATTGGTTTAGAAAGAAACGAATGGTACGGAATTCGCACATATTGCTGAAAGCCATGCCGAGGCACGAGTACCGTCTTTTTACTGGATTTACCTTTGATTTGATTTCTACACGATCGCTGTCGATTTTCGGGTGTGCTGTTTTACTTTTCGACATTTTTCACTTATTTATAATCATTTAACTCGCAATAAGAATAATTTAAAAACTTTACACTATCACAACAACGAACAAAGAGCTCCTGGACAATGAGAACAGCAAACGATACTATCACCGTACTTTTTCCCTTCGGTCACGATCATATATTTCGATTTCTATTGCGAGATGTATTTGGCCATTCAACAATTTCACTCTCTACTCCGAGATGGCTCCACTTGTTTCTGTGAACAGTGCTAGCAAAAGCACGCAAAAAACGCCATCCGGATCAATCGAACAGATATCACGAGACACAACTCACACGGTGGAGAAACTCATGCAAAGCGGATTGGTGGTCGGATTTTCCTTGTTTCTTTCCTTCCCGTTGCCAAAGACGGTGCGCCACACGATAATGGGAACAGTGTGAAGTTACTCACAATCGCCGGGGGAACACTTTCGCATGACGGGCGCATCGAGCGCACATAAACCTAGACATATATTATCACAGTATCACTTCGCCAGACAGGCGGACACTCGGATGAAAGATGTAAGCACATTCATAAGCAGAGCAGCTAAAAAATAATAAACGGAAAACAAGTTTTCACGGATGGAAAACACAAACGCGCTACGGCTGCTGCATTACACGGTCCACCGTCGCTTTTTTCTCTTCTATCCAGCAAACGGGACCACGGAAAAGTCACACTTTTAACGAAAACGTCAAAAGCGCCCATTTTTTTTAACGAATGTGTCTTCCATCTTCTTTGAACGAAAACAATGTCAAAGCAAGCCGAAACGCCGTGAAGCGTTCTTTGTGAAATCAGAATATTGTGCCCACTGCACTTCTGGTGGAAAGAAAACGAACGAGTGTGTAACCTGTAATAATGTCTCATGGCCGCAACGAGTGTCGAATCTACGTCGGTAATTTGCCACCAGACATCCGAACTAAGGATATCCAGGATCTTTTCCACAAGTTCGGTAAAGTGACGTTCGTGGATCTAAAAAACCGCCGTGGGCCGCCATTTGCATTTGTAGAGTTTGAGGATGCACGGTAAAGTATCATTAGCAACAAATTGGTGCCATTTATGAAACGAACAATGAATTCATATACTTGAACTTTTGAATTCTTTGCAGCGATGCCGACGACGCGGTTAAGGCTCGCGACGGATACGACTACGACGGATATCGCTTGCGGGTCGAGTTCCCTCGGGGCGGTGGTCCCGGTAGTTACCGTGGCAGTCGCCAAGGTAACAGTGACCGTAGCAGTAGAGGCGATCGTGGAAATCGTGGTCCGCCGGCACGCCGCTCTCAGTTTAGGGTAATGGTAACCGGGCTACCATCGTCCGGATCGTGGCAAGATCTGAAGGATCATATGCGTGAAGCGGGAGATGTTTGCTTTGCGGATGTGTATAAGGACGGTACAGGAGTAGTGGAGTTTTTGAGGCACGAAGACATGAAATACGCAATCAAAAAGCTTGACGATTCCCGCTTCCGCTCACATGAGGTAACAGATGATCATAGTGTTGATAATTTTAATTGGAATATGGACCAACACAAATGCAATAATATGTTTTTTTATATTTCTTTCAATGTAGGGTGAAGTTGCTTACATTCACGTACGGGAAGATTCCGGAAATGACGAAAAGCGAGAATACAGAGACAGGTACGTTTACCCTCAGGTTCAATCATATGTCCAACACTTATTGTATAATTTCTGTTTCTGCACCAGGTCATATTCGCCACGCCGTCGAAGAGGAACGCCGACTTATTCACCAGTTAAGAGGAGCTTCTCGCGATCTCGTTCTCGTTCCTACAATTGAACAGATGGGAGAATGTCATCCCAAGAAGACTAAAGTAATTAATCTGCTAAATCTTCTAAACTTCTTTCTTCAGTTTTACACAAATGAACACATACAATCGCCTTGACAGCAGTCTTCGGCAGAAGTGTGATTAGCCATGTTTGAGTGAAGTTTAGTTTAAACATTGATTATACATTTGGCTTTTTTAATGGCACCTCCGAATCATTCGGATGTGTTTACCTTCAAGCTTCTATCCCTGACGAAAGCTTTTAAACCCGATAATACGTCTTAAAATATGACAGTAATTATGTAAAATCTTGAAAAAAATTAGTATAGAAGCTAAAAAGATTCTATTTGCCCCTGTAACCAACACAGAACCACAAGAAGCAATTCAATAGACTTAAAACAAAAGTTGCACACTTGGCAGGAAGTGTAAACAACATTCCTTAAAACAAGGAAATTGTGCTCTGCCTAGTAACGTAAGCAAATACTTTACAATAATCAGGGACGGTCGAAATGACGGAGCAACGAAAAGTATGTTTTATCTAAAGGCAAAATTACGTGCATATGTATTTTAGATTGTGTGTATATCGGCAGAATTGTTACGTGCACGCATCAGCGTCCTAAATTTATTGTGATTAGTTACTTTGCCGTGCCACCACTGCACACCATTACTTATCCAGCTGAGTGCGTTTAACAGAACATCACCCACCGTATTAGGATAATAAGGGTGATGGTACAAGAAGAAGGATTATGCCGATTTTTATTTTTTCAGAGTTAGTGTGTGTCGCAATAGAAGGGGAAACGCCCGGTACAGACGGTGGCTTTGATAATATTTCCATTGAATAACGAAAATCGATAAATATTCAATATGATAAGAAGATTCATTAGCTTCATTTGTAACAAAGTGAAACTTAACCTGCTATTTTGTTCTTTTTTCTGACAGGGTCTAAGAGGATTGATATAATGTGATAATTTTGAAATGTGCGCAGCAGAGGATAATAATGTACTATGAGGAATAGCGCGCTATCGCATTGATAACGACGGGAGTCGTATCGATCAGTGCCGCGGTCTAATAATGGTTCACCTATTGCACAGGTTGCCTTCGGGATGTGGATGAACGTGGTTCGTATGCTCATTGCGATTTTATGATCTCACTTATTGTGGGATATCAAACAGATTGTATTGAAGGGTTCATATTACGAAGCATGGGTTACCATTCTTCGGTGGTACAGCACAATGGACGGATGATTTTGAGCATGAACATGCAGACATCGACGTCATATTTTATTGCTGATTGGCAAACGTTCTCATCCAAACGGTAAAGATTTATCATAATATTGGTAGTATCACTGACCAATGAACACCTCTTTGGATATGCATTTCAAGTGGATAATATGTTGATATCAAAGATAATACATACTGTCCCGCATTGTTCTTGTTAGTTTGATGCGATATATTGGAATATCGTGGACATACCTGTTTCTTGGCTAAGTGGCAAGTAAAACGAAATTGCACGGATGATGTACAATAACGTTTAGATGATGGATTGATGGTGGATTCAGGACATCGAGGGACTGACGATGCACAGGAAGGAATGGAAGCGTATATTTGAAAACACAGGAGAATAATCGTGGAGGCTGGATGTCGAATTATTTTTGCACTGTGATTTGGATTGATTGGATTCATGGATCGCCGTTGGAGAAAGGAGATCTCAAGGAAGTGACTGTATTGGTTCTGGAATAGTTGTGCACTGCTGCATCATTCTCATCATCCATACCACACTGGGCAATCTGTTTTCCCATCGCTGGACGACGAGGGATTGTGGATAATAGGATTATTCGGAATATTCCGGATCGTCGTATCCTAATTTCGGCAGGTACCGGTTGTATCTGTGACGAGTCGAATGTCAAATATCCTTGGACGCATCTGCTGTGGTTGTGCCAACATTAAAAGCGGGAAAGGCATTTGGATTATCCTTGTCCGAGGTTGGATCGACGTTGGAAATGGAATGTACAATCATTCGGTAAACACAAATAGTTTTTTTTTCTCTCAATTAACACGTTTTACCTTCCTGTAGCATTTAACCATATTTATTAACTTTTCTATGTTAAACCCTCTGGAATATCCTTTGCTGTATACTTCCTTATTCACAGCTTTGTACCAGAGGATTTAGGATATCGGGATAAATGATCTTTCCATCTTTCTGTTCGTCTCCTTTCAAAATGTACAGACAGTTTCGTTCTCCTATGCCCATCGAGTTTGATGATTTAGATAATTAATATCCAAATATTAACACTCTTTTCCATTTGCCCCTTAAATGATTGAAATGGAAATAATACATCATTTTAGCAGGATACACGTTTAGGACGTTTCAACGGTAAGATTTGTTTTGTAACACATTTTTCGAACTGGATAATAATGCAGATCGGACCGGCAGTCGGTGAATGGAAAATCGTAATAAATGCCACAATCGTAAGTAAACGGACGCGGGCTGAAATGCATGCACCACAGCAATACGATCAACAATACTGGATGCTAAGGCACAATAGTTTATATGAAGAAAAATATACAAAATATCAAAGGCAATAGTATGAACAACGCGGTTTGTGTGCTGGTTAAGCCAATAAAGTGTAGCGAAGGGGTATGATTTTAACAAACTCTAAAACAAATGATCCTTTTCTGTATATGCGTTTTTATCCCATGAGAAACTACTGGTTGTAATACGTTTGTAGCGTTCTTCTTTCTTTGGTGAGGTATTTCACATTGCGCCTCAGCAATCCAGCTTCCTCGTCCTTACAATGTTACTTCGTGAATTAACGTACAGGCCGTTCTTCAAGATGGAAAAAAAATTGACAGCTGATCTCTGTCGTAATACGTAAACAACCACTAGCGATGGCAGCGAGAGGTGCACACATAACACCGAACGTAGAAGTGAAACCATCTTTGTTTGAGGTTTTGGCGGCAGACTCGCTAAATGTTACCTTCTATCCTGCAATAAAACGCGTGGTCGACGTAAGTTTACACCAAGCATACGCTATTATGTGTTAATATCTAACCGTTAAATGGTTTTAGTTTCTAGCAACAGCAAAACCTACGGTGTTCGGAGGGTTGGTTCGTTATTATGACGAATTCTACTTGCTTTTCAACAGTTTCGTTCAAGGATACTATATCAGACGCTATGGAGGATCCCTAGCAGAAATATTTTATGGGCTGACCAGAACATCGCTGCGAAGTAAAACATTCACGACAAATGATCGCAATTGGTCGTTCATTGTACTAGTCCTGGTACCGTACGCGATTCGCAAACTGGAAAAGCTGTGTGACCGGTGGAAAGAAGATTATGAAAACGGGAGACATGTCTCGACAAATCGTCAACTACTATGCCGTATGCTACCGTATGCGAAGGCATGCTACGAAAGTGTAAAGCTGATTCATTACGTGTCTTATTTGGCCAATGTCACCCAAACCCATGCGCCTTCGTTACGAATTTTAGGGCTAGGGCTGACTTATCTTCCTGAAGAGGAGGAAAGTTGGTCATTTAAAGATATGCTGCACGGAAAAGTCAAGTAAGTAGTAAATGTTTCTTTTCTCCGGCTGATGCTAACATACTTCTTTTGTATTTTTTTTTATTGCAGGGTTGCAGCTATTCTCAGCACGGGCCTCTTGCGTTGTTTAGAATTGTCTGCGTTTTTCCTACAATTCATCGAATGGTGGCAAACGGAAGCTAACATTGGAGATCTCTCGAAATTGCCAATACCGGACGCTCCCGAATTGGATGCTAATGCGGTAAAGTACGCTGATGTTTGCCCTATATGTCTGCAAAAGCAGATCATTCCCACGGCGCTATCCGTTTCTGGGTAAGGGTATTTATTGAAATGGTCGCAGTAAATTGAATTTGTTAAAATGCTAAACTTTTGTTATGATTGTTGCAGATATGTTTATTGCTACCGTTGCATCGTTACGCATCTTCAATCGGAAGGCAGATGCCCCGTCACTAAATATCCTGCTACCGTTAACGATTTAATTGGAATTTATAGTGGCGATGATGAATGAATGACTGATAATAATTAAGTTCCTCGGTTGGGTTAGTTTTATCAATGCATTTTAATAAAACAATGGGTTTAGTGGGTTCATTGTGATGGGAAATCAGAGTCTAGAATAATAAAATTCTAATTGAATAAACAACAAAATATAAATTGAGCTGAATTTACTTTTTCAGTTGAAATAGTAAATAGGAAGACATTCTAGTGCTGTTCTCAGCGCAAAGAAAAAAAGATCAAAATACAAACGATACAACGTTTATTTCAACATATTGGAGTGTGGAACCCACGCTTTAGCATCATCAAAACAAATCATTGTCATTTGGAATAACAACCGCATGACAGTTCACCAATATCGATAGAAAACGTGCTCCAACAATTTACCAACAACCAAAGTTTTATTAAGCCTTTTTGCACGCGAAGATGACTTGTGTTGGAAAAGAAAATGGTTTGCTGATTTACCACGGGAGTAACTTTCTTAAACAACGTCTATTGCTATCAACCCTAAGTGGAAAATCAATCGAAATACGAGAAATACGACCACACAGCGAAACCAATCCTGGCCTGCAAGAGTACGAAACGAATCTACTTCAGCTTTTGGACAAACTTACCAACGGCACGATTACAAGAGTGGATCGCGATGGATGCTCGTTTATGTATCAACCGGGACTATTGTATGGCGGGACAATTCAGCATGATTGCAGCACAGAACGTGGAATTGGTTATTACCTTGATGTCCTGGTAGCGCTTGGACCTTTTTGCAAAAAGCCGCTGCAGGTTACACTGACCGGTGTAACGAACAGCAAGGAAAGTCCTTCGGTAGATCACATAAAGGCATCCGCTTTGCCGGCCCTGAAACGGTTTCTGGTTGTGGATGAGGGTCTTGAGTTGAGGATACTGAAGCGTGGAATGATGCCGGAAGGAGGTGGTGAAATAACATTCCGTTGTCCTGTGCGTAAATCATTGAAAGCTATTCAATGTACGAAACAAACAATGGTAAAGCGTATACGTGGTACTGCATACTGCTGCAAAGTCAGTCCCGCAATGGCCAATCGGGCTGTGGAGCACGCAAAAGGAGTAATGTTAAATTTCCTGCCTGATGTGTACATTAACACAGACCAACATAAGGGTAAGCGGTCAGGCAACAGTCCCGGCTACGGTATTAATCTTGTAGCTGAAACAACCGATGGCACCATGTTCTCTGCGGAAGCTATTTGTAAAACGATGGAAGAGGTAATCTATAAACGGAACGGGAGGAGGCCGTTAATCATAAAGAGTAGTTGTCTTATTAATTTGAATGTTGTTTTTGTTGCAGCAACAAGGCAATCCATCCATACCTGAAGATCTTGGTCGGGAAGCAGGCATGAAGTTGTTGGATGAAGTGTTCCGCGGCGGTTGCGTAGACTCTGCTTTCCAATGGCTGGTGGTTCTGTATATGGCACTGGCGCAAAAGGATGTTTGCAAGTTTCTAATAGGGCCACTTTCACAGTATACCATCCATTTCCTTCAGCATTTACGGGAATTCTTCGGCGTTACATTCAAGTTGGAAAATGCAAGCGGAGATGAAAATGACGAAACCGACGACCGAAAAGATGAAGACGAGTTGGCAGGATCTAACAAAGTAATGCTAACGTGTGTCGGTGTAGGATATAGTAATTTCACCAAACGTGTCAATTAATCAGTTTGTGTTTCGTTTCTGCCGCTAGTGGATGTTACGAAAAACAATAAAAGAACACTACGGTGTTTTAGGATATAATTCTATATGCCTGATTATGTGTTTAGCGGAATCAAAACGCATATTGAGAAACATTGAAATTCACCATGCTTTAATTACAGTGATTTTCAGGCCAACACTAAAATGGGGAACAGTGTGTTCGTAATTGTTCCATTTAATGCAATGTTTATTTGCGGATTCACGAAAAGAAGTCACTATGTAAAAAAATATGTAGTGATAATATGTTCACAATACATTTAATTGCGGGAAAATGGTTTTATCATATCTTTCCCATGTTTTCTACCATGTCCATGTGCCGTCCTTCGGTGCAGAGCAGAAATCTGTGTGTCAAACGTCAAGGGCGAATTTATTCCCTGATCTTTTTTCGACAGTGAAAAATAAATAAAAACCGGCTCATCATCACCGGCCTACGAGGTTGATAACACATTTTACTACCAACTGATTGACATTTGGAGTTTGTTCGGATAGACGGTAAAGATGGCTTCAACCGTTGGTCAGGTAATGGGAAACAAGTATCCAACAAACATGTCGATATGACGACGAATTTTTTTCTCATTTCTTGTACCGTAGGTGATCAAGTGCAAGGCGGCCGTTGCCTGGGAGCCAAAGAAACCGCTGGTGATCGAAACGGTCGATGTCGCACCTCCCAAGGCAGGCGAGGTTCGCATTAAAGTGGTTGCTTCAGGTGTGTGCCACACGGATGCGTATACGCTGGGTGGATTAGACTCGGAAGGAATCTTTCCCGTGATTCTTGGCCACGAGGGAGCCGGTATTGTGGAGAGTGTGGGCGACGGTGTCACGAAATTCCAGCCGGGTGACCATGTCATTCCGTTGTACATTCCGCAATGTTTCGATTGTCGGTTCTGCAAGAGTCCGAAAACAAATCTCTGTCCGAAGGTTCGCGCTACCCAGGGAAAAGGTGTAATGCCCGACGGTACGACTCGGTTTACGTGCAACGGAAAACCAATCTATCACTTCATGGGTACGTCAACGTTCTCGGAGTTCACCGTGGTGGCAGAAGTATCGTTGGCGAAAATCGACACCAGTGCGGCACTGGAGAAAGTGTGTCTGCTTGGTTGCGGCATTCCGACCGGCTATGGAGCCGCACTCAACACGGCTAAAGTAGAACCTGGCAGTTCATGTGCTATATGGGGCCTTGGCGCAGTTGGTCTGGCGGTCGTTATGGGTTGCAAGGCGGCCGGAGCGAGCCGAATTATTGGAGTTGATATTAATCCGAGCAAGTTTGAAATTGCAAAACAGTTCGGTTGCACCGAGTTCGTCAATCCGAACGACTTCGCTGAGCCCATTCAACAGGTGTTGATCGAAAAAACCGATGGCGGATTAGACTACACGTTTGAGTGCGTTGGCAATGTGAATACAATGCGCGCTGCACTGGAATCCTGTACTCGTGGCTGGGGCGTTTCGGTGATCGTAGGCGTTGCAGAGGCTGGTAAGGAAATTGCCACACGTCCGTTCCAGCTGGTCACCGGACGCACCTGGAAGGGAACGGCATTTGGTGGATGGAAAAGTGTAGAGAGTGTTCCGAAGCTCGTAGATCAGTATCTGCAGAAGCAGCTGAAAGTGGATGAATTCATAACGCACACTATGGGCCTGGAGAAGATTAACGACGCATTTACACTGATGCATGAAGGCAAAAGTATCCGTTCGGTAGTGAATATGTAACATGCTTTGTTGCTTAAAAAAAATCACACTACTACCATATCGGGCTCAGGAAACTTTGCACAACATGGCCTCGCCAAGTACCACATAATCGGGTTTAAAATAATGTTAGCACCAACATATGTATTGGGTGATACATGTTGTTTTGTAATGAATCATGTTTGTGCTTTTATTTATGATGATGACCATTTTATACATTATTTACATTTAAAATATCAGAACTTTAAACGATTATCGTTTACGGGGATTGTTTTATTTGTTTGTCTGCTTCTGATGCTGTACCAGAACTACGAGGATTGAAGTGTACTTTTTGGTGCGTTATGAGATGTTGCTTTCGTGAGAAATGTTTGTTACAAAACTTACATTCATATGGCTTCTCACCAGTGTGCAACCGTACGTGTCCAGCCAGGATACGTTTTGCCTTAAACATCTTGTGGCATACATGGCATTCGAATTTGTTTACATTTTCGTGCGTGGACATGTGGTCACGAAGGTGACTGTTGGTGCGAAATTTCTTATCGCACAAGTTGCACGCGAACGGTCGATCGTCTGTGTGGATGCGGCAATGGTTGGTAAGATCACTCTTCTGTCCGAAACTTTTATTGCACTCTGTGCAAACGTAGTTACGCGAGCGATAATGGATCTTCAGATGGTTCTTCAGTGATTCGGCACTAGGGAGCGTTTTGTCGCATTGCGTACAGGGATAAATTTCATCCAGCGCTTTTATCTCACTGATGGTACTTTCCGTAATTTCGGAGCCTTGTTGCACATGCTTTCGCTCAAAGTGCCTCGTCATGCGCAGGAAGCTTTCAAAGATCATTCCACAACCGTAAATGCAGATGAACGAATCCTGATGGAAGTACAGATGCTGCCGTATGTAGGTTGCATCCGGAAAATGTGCATTACATATCCCACAGACGTGTATCCGATCGAGGCGATTACGTTTCCAAAGCATGTGAATGTCGTCGATTTTATCATCTTCTGCCTCGTGGAGTAGTAAGTGTTGGCGCATCGTTTCGAAAACGTTCGAAGTGTACGTTATGCACTGGCCGCACTGATATTTGTTGGCAATTTGTTTGAATGTTTTCAACCTCGGCACACATAAATCCAGCCCGTTTAGATAAAACGTTTCATGCCGTTGGAGATCCGGATGGTATACGTACTCCTCGGACGGTACAAAATTGCAGCTGGTACTGAAGTGTTCGATGAAGTGCATTTGAGATAAAAATACAGTGAAACATTCGGAGCATCGGAGGTAATCTATCGACTCCAGACAAAGCTCAAATGTTGCTATGTGCGTTTGAAAGTGTTGTTGCAGGGTTGCTGGCCGGCCATTCCAGTTGCAGTAACTACAGTATGATTGATAGTTCTTTAAACGGCTGGTTGCTTTTTTGTGCTCACTCATGGAAGTCTTGGCCACTAGGCGGCTTTGTTTGGAACTGCTAGGTTCCTGACTGGGATCAGGTTCGACAACCATCCTCTTTTTGCATTCTGTCTTTACGGGACGGAGTGTGAAACATTCTCCCTCATGAGAAGCATTTGGTAGTAGGACCATTTCATATTTGTTTTCTACAACATCATCATCATCATCATCATCTTCATCTAAGTTCATAAGTGTGCATTCGATGGGACTTTCGCGAAGAAGCTCGTTTTCTTGCTCGGAAGTTGCCTCTTCACATTCACTAGAAGTTGTCTGAGCAGCTGTATCGTCATCAAATTTGATGATTTCACTTGTGGCTTTTTGTACATCCTTCATTGCCGGTTCAGATAGCTCATCTGTTTGGCAAGCTTTTTCGGTAGTCTCATTGCTACATTGCGTTCCGGCGACGTTCATTTGTATTGGCTGCAGAGTTGTATTAGCCGCTGGGTCCTGGCTGCTCGATGCTTCCGTTTGACTCTCGGCATGTTTGGTGTCAGTCTGGTGTTTCGCGTTAACATGGTTTGATGGTTTAATGCCGTATATTTCAAACAAAAGCTTGTTTGATTTCTGCGCCGTGCCAAGGAACAGATAAAACTCCCGAAGTTTTCCTTTACACTCGACGCATACATTGTTTGGAAGTTTGTCATGTTTGACAAGCTGCAATAGTGTTAGATTGGAAATGTTTAGCTGCAGAATCAGACATTTTATAGTTCGCTTACCTTTTCTCCTATTACCAATTCCAGCACACTTGGAAACGGTACTATGCGCCCATCCAAAATTTCATTACAAAATATCGGTTTAAGCTGCGTTCGATCAACCGCAGCCAGACAGATGCGACATGTCTCCTCGGCACATATAGAAAGCTCCAGCTCCTGAATGTCCATCTTGGAGCTATTCGTAGCAATTTTTACCTGTAGACTTTGTTGATATATGATGAAAATAAGCAATAATAGCAAAAAATATGAATGTTATGGTTTTTGTTGCGTTTGTTTTTCACACCTGGAGACTAGAACTGATTCAGCCTAATGTCGTGTGTTTATAGAATCGCGTTGAAAAGCCCATTTCTTTAGAATTGCACGGGATGCGATCGCATAGAGAATGTCGTTAAAATCAATTTGACCTCTATTCGGTAAGGCACTGTGGCTGTGCTTTTCTCCCGAGCGAATTTTGCAAAGGTACATCTACTGTATCGTCCTAAAACAATTTAAACTAGGATAAACATAAGTAAGCGTAGAGATGTAGAAGGTGAAAGAACGCTGCTGGATTTGAAACGTCGTTTTGACAACTGAACTGTTCTACAACCAATGCATTATGACATCAGAAGTTATACACTTTTTCAACAGTATCGCGTCAGACGCACCCTGTGTATTGTGTTTCAGCCAAATATAAATTGTCCCAAACTGCTAGTAAGCTTCATTATTTAATAATTAATTGAGTTAAAAGGGGTTTGACTCTGAATTGAAGTCCTTTTCCATCGACAAGCTCTTTCACGAGGCAACTAATTGGAAACCCAAGTAGGATTTTGAATTGACAACATGATTGATGCATCAACATACATAGAGTCATTTGTCAATGGCCAGCGGTAGCATATTGTAAACAAATCATTGTGAGTGGTATTTCAGTTCAAAAGTGTTGCATGTTTAACGTGTTTGGGGTAGAAAAATGGGTGAAGTTTGTTTAGATATCGATCTTCACAAAGTATGTCGAATCTGTTTATCGCAAACAGACACGAACGACATTCTTTTTAACATATTTACGGACGCAATAGTCGACGGCATGTTTGTGACTCTGTGTGAAGTAATCGAAGACTGTGTCGGGATACAGGCAAGTAACAGTACTAAAACAGGGCTTGAAGAAAGGTTAACGCTTAGGTTTTTCCTTTGTACAGGTTAGCAACACTGCTGAGGCGCCGGACAAGATATGCCAGACTTGCAAATCGATCATATTTCAATTTCACGTGTTTAAACAAAAATGCCATCGTGCTGAAAATTTGTTGCGAACCATGGTGGAACACAGAACACCACGGAGAATCGCTGAAGGAGTGAATGAAATAGATTCAGAAGAAATTAATTACACGGAGCAACAAACCACATTTTACCAACGAGCGGACGAACCGTCTATCTGTCAGGAACCTTCCCCTTCAGTGGAATTCGTTGAAGAAACAATCGAAGAAGAAGTTATGGGTGTTATAATCAATAACAAGGAAGCTTCAAGTTCTGAAGAATGGTACAATTTCATTGCCCAATCACCGGATACCTTTCGTATGTCTAAAGAGGCAAACGTACATAGTCCTAATGGAGTAGGGATGGCTTCCGCAAGTTGTGAAGATAATTTGCACCCCAGTACGATATCAGAGTCTCCCAATTTTGCAAAAAAATCAACATTTCAGTCTATGATGGATCATAGTTTGAAAGAAAACAATCGTTATGTTTGTGACATATGTGGCAAAGTAATAATCTCCCGATCCCGATTGACGAAACACATGAAACTACACAATGATTCTAAAATTGTTCTAGATCATATGCGTTTCTTTTCCTGTACCTTCTGTGAATATGTGTTCCTGCGGGAAGACAATTTTAATGAACATAATCGAGATTGTGCTGAAAGACCCGCTAAATATGAAAGTGATCACATAAGCAAGAGTCTAGAGAAGGGCAATGTCGGCAGTGGTGTCTGTGGAATCTGTGATGCGAGGTATGACGATATGCTTCATCTGAAACAGCATATAATAACTCATTTGGACAAATTCCCATGCCCATTGGAAGCTTGCGGGTGTGAGTATGCGTCGCTGGCAAGACTGATTATTCACATCAGCACCCAACATGTAGAATACCTTTCACCGAATTGTCCTCACTGTAAGGAGGAAATCGATCGGGTCGATATCAGGCAACATGTGCGACTGTTTTGTAAAGCGAAGCAATATCAATGCACCCACTGTGGTAAGTCACTTTTATTACTTAGGCCGGTGGCACAGCTCCGTCGTACGGTTTTTTTACGCAAGGTTTTGTATGGGATTTGACAGCTAAACTTACCTTACGATTTTATCGTAAGGTTGATCAGCTGTAAAATTCCATACAAAACCTTGCGTAAAAAAACCGTACAACGGAGCTGTGCCACCGGCCTTACTGTTGCATTTATTTACTGACGTTTGCGAATATCTATTCCAGACAGAAAATTTCTTTCGTGGAAAGCTTTGTCACAGCATTTGAAAAAACTAGAACAAACGTTCGAATGCACACAGTGTGATAAATCATTTTCCTCTCAGGCATCATTGAAATTACACGAGCGTAAGTACTGTCATATCAAAACCAAAAGAAGATTTTGAGATGCTCATTCTGATTTTTTGGAAATGTTTTCGCTTCTTTTTCAGGTACGCATACTGGAGAACGGCCGTATGTATGCACGATCTGTAACAAGTCATACAAAACACCAGGCATGCGAACAGCACACATGGATACGCATATAGAAGGGAAAACGTTCAAATGTGATGTGTGTGGCAAATGTCTTCAAACACGTGCCTGTTATCGGAATCATGTGAAACGGCATTTAGAACAGCGCAATCACGAATGTTTCGTGTGTGGGAAGAAATTTTTCCAAAAATGTACTCTCCGTGTACATTTGAAAATGGTACATAGAGTATCACGTGATGTGCTGGATGCGTAATAAATCTATGATACGTAAGTATTTCAAATGTGTATATCTTATGTCATAATGATTTTAGTAATTTCATACCGAAAGAATGTGTGCATTTGCACTTATAGAACGTTGAATTCGGAAATCAAAACTGATGAAGGGGGTTTCAAGCTGGAGTTTAGCAGCTGTCGGGTCCCTTGGCGATCGCCGACTCTGGAGCCCATTATCTATAGGTCAAACTAAATCGAAATATACGTGAATGACGTATACTTGTTTAAAACCTGACGAACATTTGTTCACGCAGAACATTCCATTATGCATAAATACTTTTGAAGTCGCCCTAGTTGGTGTAACAGGCGTGGTACCTGAGAGCGGTTTGTTTTAACTAAGTTTGTGAACAATTTCTGTTTCGTGTTCTCAACTAACCATATCCGATTTATAATCGATTGTGATATAACAGTGAAGCTTTAATTCATAATGTATTATTTGCTTGCATGTTAATTTATTTGATTGTAGTACATATGAATATGCTGTTTGTCACACCCCCAAATTGTATGCTTTAAGGGCAAAAGAGAGAATGCATCATCCCAGGCAGCCCAAGTATAGACGACACAATCATATCCCGCTTCAAGAGTGCTGTTGCTTCGTCTATCCAGCCTTGCTGGGAAGCTTCCCTCCGGTGCCCTTGGCGGCTCGTTTTTCGCGAGCCTCCGGTATATGCGATATTGCTTCTAATGCTGGCAGATTGTATGCCATTTCGATCATTGGTTTAGCGTTTCGGCGGGACCTCTGCAAAAAATTGGGAAAGGAGGAAAAATGCGTTTGGATAGGACGTAAGATGAGGGCCCGGAAAAGTATGTACATTGCCGTGGATAACGAATCAAACCATCTGAGGCATCTGTGACATTTGGGGTGGTGGCGGAGGCGGTGGTGGAAATTGATCTTGTCCAGGAATTTCAGGTGGTGCTTGACGTGCTACCTATGATCGTTAGAACACAATAGGGATTAGAGGAACTGTTGGTTGTTTAATTTATTTGATGGTTGTCTTACCCGACTATGCAGCATACCGGGCGGCTTTGGAATGTCACCAGGTCCAGGGAAGTTGGGTATTTGCGATGCATCGGAAGGCTAACAACCATGACAAACAATCAGTTATCGTGTTGGTGCATAGGAACGGTTGCCCTATATTGTGAGTAAACTTACCACCTGAATTGCACTTGGCAAGGCTAAGACCGCAGAATGATCAAGCAGACAAACTAGTCCAGCGAAAAGAGCGGCAAGTATAGTAAAGCGAGCCATGCTGTTTATTGTTGCAGCGGTTCTGATAGAATGCCGGGAGTTGATGTTGGGTTTTTATAGTACAATCGTTACCTTTGCCATTGAGATTCTCACCTACGATATGGTCAATTAGAGGCTTATTAACGAGCGTAAATCATCCTTCGCGTGTCAACGGTTGCAAACGGTGGACAGAATGCGTTCCGATCTCGATTACCCGTCGAAATGACCGGGTGGAAAACATGTTACTTAGGGTGTGTTTGTTTTTCCTCCCAAAAGAAAAGTGCGACGTGGATGTTTGTGTCCGCATGTTTGCTGCCACTTGATTGGAAGATTTAGCTAAGTGGGAAGTTGTCAAATGTGTAATCTATAATTTTCCGCGACCTTCCCGAGTGATAATCACCTTGCTAGGCTACCCCATACTGCAAGCATGATTTAATCTATTTCTCACACATTTCATACGTACCTATTGTGTACTCATCTGCATGACAATTGATACAGCAATGAAACATTCTCGCGGGAAGTCTATTTAAATTTTATAATAATTTATTTAGTTTTCTCTTTATTAGAACTATTTAACAATATATACAGTAGGCAATAAAGATCATTAAATGTATCTCTTTATAATCTGACAACGTAGTGAAGTGAACGTAGTGAAGTGAACTAAGGTACTAACCCATGAGATTAAGACACCTAACTCTACTATGAGTTATGGCGGATCGATGTTTTGTCATTTTTGCATCGCATTCTTTATAGTCATTGATATACGTTTATGCTACTGCTGTTGTTTTTTTGTGGTTGAGTTTGTTTTATAGATTGTACAACTATCGTGGATGGGGCATGGGTAATGGTTTCGTTTACAGAGACTAATGTATTATTAAAGAGGTTACGATTTTTTTTGTCTAAATCCTCCAAACACTGTGTCTACATAAAGTTTTATTGAGTGTTCAATAAAAAAAACTAAAATTAAAACATGCCTTTCTCTAGTATCTATCGTAATGCTTTGGATTTTAGGTTTGCAGATTTTAGGCTTTAATTAGACTGGTTTTACACTAAAAACTACATTTATGCAAGTGTTTTGTTTTACGAATCGTTTTTTAAATTTTATTTTCATATTTTTAAGTACTATTTCTAGAAGTGTCTTTATCTGTTTGCTATATTTTGAATTTATTTTCGAGTGCCGCATTGGCATTTATCGAGTTGGATTTCTTTTCTTTTTTTTCTGCTTACCGGTTTAGCAGTTTGTTTTCGCACTCGTTGTCTGATGTTATCCGGAGTAGCGAGAGCACTTTCCTTTACTTTCTCGCTGGAAATCAGTTATATTACGTCTACTTCCTAAACATCCTAATGACGTGTTTTTGTTGAGTATTTTATCTTCGTTCCGTAGTATTTGTTTTGATTGTTTTGTGTGCGTGTCGTAGCTGCAGTTTTGGAAACGGATGAGACGGCAGCTCACAAAACGTTATCTATGTAAAATGTGAACGCGAATGAACAAACTACGCCACCCTAGTACACTAGCCCGGGGTAACTAAACTAATGTTCTAAACCTATAGTAGTAAGTATGATATTAGAAATGAATGATGAATGTGCTATCCGAATAACTGGCAAATATTTGAATACAAAACTTATGCTATACAGAGATATATCAAACGTTTCCTGCTACTGCTAAGTCCGTACTACAGATCCGTCGATAGGAATTGGTCATTTCGTTTCCTTCGATTGGTATTTGGTTAATGTGAGTTTAATCGTTTATTTTCTAATGCCATCTTCGGTTTGTTAATTTCGTTTGGCATTCCGTTTTGTTCCGTTTTGTCGGTCTATCCTTGTTTACTGTTTGAATAACGCGAATCTGGCAGAGGGATACGGTACAGCAGAACAGTAGTTATGAATATGATACACTGTGCTATTCAGGGCGCTTGATTCATAATTCGTCAAGGACCTCTTCGAGGATTATGTTTGGTAATTTATGTTCAGGTGTGTGTTTGTTTGTCTGGGCCATATGCGTTTTCCTTATCAATGTGTCGAGTAAATTAGTTGTATGGTTTCTTGTTGTTTTTTTTCTTTTTACAACAGCTTTGCTTGCAATATGGTTGTTGTTTGTTTTCCTTATATTTCAGTACAGTAGATGGTGTGCTACGCTAATGTTGCTTGAAGAAGATTAACTCGGAAAAGGGTATAGGTTGTGTATAAAGTTAGCTATGTAGGTATGTAGATATAGGTATAATGCTCATAGGTAGGTTGTTAGGTAGGTAGGTAGTTAGGAGCAAATGGTGAAGAAACAGTCCCAATTGGTGTAGTAACACTGATGACACTAGAAATTCGAAGATGCATAAAATCACCCACAATCGCCAACGGCAAAGAACTATGTTTTATGGTTTTCACATTTCTGGCCCTAATGGATTAATGTTTCCTTCGTTAAATTCCTTAAATATCGATCACTTACGTTATACGCTCTAGTGGTCGTCAGATGTGGAATAACGAGTTGGTATTTGTTTGTTTGTTCGAAAAAGCCCGTTTAAGGGTAACAAATTAACAGCATTTCGATGCAGGAGAAAGGGGATAACAACTTGCATTATAGTTTATACCACGCCTCGAAAGTGCAACAATTATCGACATGAAGAGTGGGAGCATATGCACGATCAAGTTCAGTTTTATATCCTTTCGATAGATGTATGTATGTTTAGCGGATTTGAGCAGATCCACCGACGTACGCTAACCATCAACGGGCATCAGTACATACATGACAACTTCATTCGTTTAACTTTTCCTCAAAGGTCCCTCGATTCGGGCCCTGTTGAATTGTTCTTACTTGTAGCTACACTCAATAAATGTGTTAAAAATAGTGTATATGCTTTAAAATTTGAGTATTGTTTTTAACAGCGTTTCTTTTCTGTTTAATTTTATTTTTTTCTCTTTTAAGTTGTAGGTTTCAGCTAAAAAGTAAATAAATAAATAAGTAAATAAATAGATCGATAAGTCGATTTGTTGCATTTGAAACATCTCACCACATTTGCTCTCTGGCTCAATGGTTCATTCGATTTTTTTCTCGTGTGGCTTTGGAGATTATTTTTTTTGTTTAACCCCGCACAACAAGTTAAGCGCACCGAATGTACGCAATTTTCTTTTATAAACATGTACATACCGACCCATCATCCCATCGATCACGTTTATTGGGTTTGAATGTTTAAATTTTTGCTTTCCTATTATGCAAACATTAAGGCTATTTCAATGCACTTTTTGCAAGAGAACTGCTACTCGATACAAGATCTGCTACGATCGCTACTAGCAAAGATGGCAAATGCTTGATTCGCATACTTTGACATCTTCCGTCTCTTGTTGTATTCACGCGACGTATATTCATTTTGGATAGAAATTCTCATGTATCCACGATTAGCATCTAATTGGTGCGTATGACACGTGAGTTGACGATTTAAATGTATTAGAACGAATATTAAAGGATTCGATGTATCGTGAAGTGAATTTAAAAGTGCCTAAACTTTTACAGAGGATTGTACAGCACGTGCTTGTCGGTCACATTTGGAAACATGTTCAACCGATTCATGAAACCAGAACTGAAGCTTACGAAACTTAATCTCATATTAGGAGGTAAAAAAATGTTCATTTTTATCCGTTTTTCTCTGCCACTATGTCTGCAGTGGTATTTGCATCGCACGACGATCATGTTATTTGCACTGATTTCGCTATCGTTCTGTTTATGAGTGCAACTTTAATTCGAGTATTAGTCACTGCGATGTTACCGTTCGATTCTGTAGTTAACATGTACACATGTATAGCTTAATGCAAACGCTTGGTTCCATAGTCAGCTGTATGATGGTACGATTATTTTAATGACACACAGTTGTCGTAATAGGGTTGTTAACGGGAACGGGTGTTTCTGCATACATCTGACGGATAGCATACGTGAATAAGATCGTACTGTATCGAGATATCCGGTGCCGCTTGGTGTAAGGTTATATGGTATAGCATTTTTGTTTGCCGAAACACACATTTGAACTGTGAACTAGAATTTGTTTTCTCTATCTTAAACATAACCTTATGAATGTAAAATCTTTTTTTCTCAGGAACGACCTAGGTTTTGGTTTTCTGTGTATCTAAATGTTTAATTACCGCACTTTTGAAAACAAGCCATACCTTTAGAGCAAATGATGCACAGACACGCAAAATAATGGGAAGGTATTGAACTGCTCAGTGATGGCACCTTAACTGGTTAAGCAGCAGAGTTTAGTTGTAGAATTTGTGGATATTTCAAACCAAATGAATGAGCAAAAAGTGACGACAAATTTCAGTATTATACAGCGCCTGAGATGTGAGAATGAGTGTCTGCTCAATGCAACCCGGTAGGCTGTCTTCAAAATGGGTAAATTGATTCCTCCGTTACATTAGTTAAAGCAATATTACCAAGACATTCTTGTTGTCGATTTGTATTTAACTATTTCGTTAATTTGTTTTATTTTGACTAATATGTAACATTGGAGCACACGGTGTAATGCACAGAAAGAGCATAATGTTGCAGCCGTTCAACAGTTGGGGTGTGCATCATTCACAGCGTTTTGGCGGCTCACACACATACACAAACCTTCTTTCGCAAAGGAGTTCCAATGTTCATCGGGAAACCGACTAATTACATCTATTGGATGAAAAGTTTCATCGGAAAAATAAGTAACTGTCGCATTCTACTGCAACATTTTGTTCGCTAGATATTTGAATCGTTGAAGTTAAAGCGTTTACTGGTGGACATATGTTGTTCACATTGAAGGTGGTTTTTTTTAAAACTATGGTCGGCTTTTCGTTTAGCGTTTTTTAAATTCTCCCTCTAATGTTTTGTTAGCTATGGCAGAGTGGCAGAAAAAGCAACCATTTTTAAAAGCGATCATGATCGTTTCATTTTGAAATGAGTAAAAAGTACTGTTTGTTTATTTTTTAATCGAATATTGTGATGTGTGTGTGTTTTTTTTTGTCGACACTGTACATGGTCCGTGTCACTACCCGTTTAAGCTACATTTCAATTCAGTTGCACACGCCTTTTGGGAGATTTCGTAAACCAATCGCAATTGAGTTTTTCATCGCGTAAGTTCTGCCATCATTTACTCGACGAAGCTAAAGCTTTTTTCTTACTTCCTTGTGCACAGCCTGCAATGGGTTATTTTGATTCCATGAAAAGAGAATAAACGTTTATTGAAATCTCCAGGAAATGTCTGAACCAACAAAATAAACCATCCGATCAAGCGACTTAAAATTGAATGTCCAAATATTTATGTTTTGCTTGCACGTCAAGCGAGGCACTTAAATGAGAAAGGATGCAAAGTATAACAGAAACACAACGCACCGAATCATCAAACAGCTGTAAAAGATTTACAGTCCATAACATAACAACAATTAACTATGTTTGTTTTTCTTTTATCAAAACAGATGATTATATGACGGTACTACCAATTGGCTCTGTATCGCTCGCATGTGAGAGGCTAAGTATTGATAAACCCTTTTCGCTAACATTAATACTATCAAATTTTGCTCTAAACGAATCGGCAGCGATCGTGGGTATCCGTCCGTACAAGGGACTGAAATATAGCAAAACATGCGATTAAAATAAGATGCGCTGCATGATGCGCTTTCTTTTGCTACGAATTGCTACATCATTTATCACATTACGCATGGTGTGTGTACTACGACGGACTAAAAATATTCTCCATCACTTTGCGCTGCTTGAAGTGTAGAGAATATAATGATTTTTACGATAACTCACGATAAAGCTTTTGCGGGTTTCACATGTTATTTATCGGCTATAACTCCATCTTGGTAATTAAACGATTCTCTATCCTTGTGTCTCTTCCGCTGGGAGCCAATCGGGGACTAGTGTGCAGCGATGGTTAATATTACCGGGAAATTTTATCGCAAGATTATGTGCACAGTTGAAAAAATAGTGTCCTCTTCTAAAGTAAATTTCTAATGAACGATTAAAGCTGTAAAATAATTCAATGAGATTTAAAACTGCGTGACTAAAATAGTCAGCACGATGTACGAATCACGAGGAATCGATTAATGCATTTCTCAATTCGGCTTAGACCTGTTAGTGATCCTCGTTGTGTAACATGCCAACAGACTAATAGGGAAGATCAGACTAATAGGGAGATAGAATAGGGACATACAAATTGTTTGTTGCTATATGTACTGAAAAAGAAAGAAATGAATGAATATATTCTACACTTGTTTTTGGTACAACATATTATATAGTATAATCGTTGATCATCACCGAAAGAAAACATAGTATATAGTGTAGTGCTAAGTAAATCGATTACATGAGCTGAGCCGCTTCACAAGGGAGCCAGACATATGGCAAAATAATTATAAAAAAAAAAATCAGTGTGTTCTTTTGATATCGTGTCGGCAACTCGCAAGATCAACAGGATCTCCCATCTTCGGCACATAACTCGCTCACCTTGGCGGGCTGAGCGTTCGAGCTAGTTCAATTGCTCACGCTATAGGACATTCAAATATGCGACAAATTAGATGAAATCTATCGATGCTCCGAATGCAAGGCTCACTTTGTTGGACAATCCCAAGGTTAGCAGTAGGAGTCAGTTGACTATCTTAAGGACTGGTTGTTAAAGAATTGTTTACTGAACGTTTTCTTTACCAACCCCGGGTCTGATTACTTAAGCCTATGAGCTATTCGGTTCTATCATATTCGTTCGAGAGAAATAAACAAAACTTGTTTGAACCGGCGCAACTAATCCTTCGGTACGAACCAGTATAGCTCATTGCACACACTGCGTCTCATTACTGTTGAGATGCTGTCTTTTGGATGTGTCTTATGATGCTACACTTTGCTAATGCAACTACAGCTGGCTATCCGATGAAATCATGTGGATCGAAACCGTTTCAGGGTGGTTTAGTGGGATGATCGGTATGTTTTGAGTTAGCGCGTTGAGTTTTGTGGTTCTAGTGTACGCTGCAACTCATACTACCTTTCGATGATCAACCGATAGCGATCGATAAATTCGTAACTTTGTCCCGAAACTCATGTAAGTTAACGATTTAGGTGGAGCGAGGGGAGTATTTGTATTTGTTTTTTTTGCACTTTAAGGCAACACACAAACGTTATCCACTGGTTGTATTACTTTGTCTACAGAACGTTAGAAATGTTTTACTACTTCTTTCAACTAGCAAACCGGTAAGGTGCCGTTCTTGTTGAGTCAGGTAGGGTTCGTGTGTAATCGTTAGTGTTATTTTGCTAAATTTTGCTGTTATTTTTTCTTGGAGTTTCACAGTATGTATGGAAATTCTACTATGTTACCACAAGTTTAGCCTAGCCCATTCTATGGACCAATTGAAACTCAATCGAAGTTCGATACTACTGCACTACTTTTTCTTGCCTGCATCAGCAAACTGTTGAAGAGCTATGCTATTTACTTCTTCGACTGCCATCTTGGTTCCAGGTGTCAGTACCTTCACCGTGTTGTTTGTTGTGTTTTCTGCTCACAGTTCATACCTCGTCGCGTTTAACACTATGTTAGTATTGGGTTAGTAATGCACCTCTAGTAGTTGCTGTCCTACGATGGGCCCTGTAAAGCAGCAGCCCGGAACTGGCTAGTTGCCCTGTTTGGATCTAATCCTAAAGTATTCGTTTACATCACTAAGTAGTCTTTTTCCTTTTAAGTGGCGTTCGTGGCTGTCCTGCTCTAGACCTACCCAAACTGTAACCACCTTAGCCATCGTACCTTGGGGTATTTGGTTTGTTATCGTTTTATATCGTTTAGTCAGTCCAGCCAGTACTACTGGGTGCACTGCGCACGGCCGGATACTAGAATCGAGAGGCACGTTCCCGCTGTTTAGTGAACTTGCTGCCCGTTCCGGCCACCGGTCCCGAGGCGAGCGAAGGTGTGGCGTAGCAGCTGGTTGAGCTGCCGGAGGAAGATAGGAACAGGTCGGAATGGAAGGACTCGGACGCGGTTGTCGGTGGCGGATGAGGGGGACGGTTGGGATCGGGTAGCTCGATTCAGCTGCTTGTCCGATGACTGCCCATATGCGTGTCGCCGGTGGATGACTGTGCGTTGTTGTGCGCGACATAGGAAGGTGCCGTTGTGTTGCCGTACGTCGACTGCGCGCCGATGTTGTTGGCGAATGAGGCATTCGCCGGCATTAGGGCCATCGACGAGGACGAGGCGGACGCTGCCGGTCCAACGGTCGAGGCACTCGTCGTCGACGATGGCAACAGTGTTTCCGGCACGAGATGTGGTGTCCGGCTCGAAATGGGCGGCAGTATTGGACTGGCAGGCCACGGATAGGCCGGTGTCGAGGACGACGGAACACTCCTAAAAGAGAAACTAGTTTACGAAACATGATGAGCAACACAAATACACCGAACATCGACTTGGAAGTGAACTAGAAGCCGTTGCCGTTGAGTTGATTCGGTTGTTGTGTAGTTTATTTGTTGGTTGGCTTTATTAAAGTGGTGGTGGTAGGAGTATTGGTAGTGGTGGATGTGGAAATGTTAGTAGTAGTAGTAGGTGTTGTTAATGTTGTTTTGGTTGAAGTAGTAGTGATGTTGGTAGCGGTTAGTATTCGCTACTCTTGAATTGGCCCGAAAGATGCGCTAGGCAAACAACATTTTGCGATTCCACCATTGGACTGAGGCGGACAATATGTTCAACGTGAAATAGGCAGCTGTTTCGGTTCTGTTTCGTACTTCCAAACCGGTATTCGGTCCAGACGATCTGCGCCAGGCGCCATGCTGATGCATACTAGTTGGTTAGTTGATTGGTTGGTTGGTTGGTTGGTTTGTTGGTTGGTTGGTTTAGTTTTGTCGGGTGGAAGTGGGATGGTTTGAGCGAGCAACATTGGACGCTGGTGGAACTCTATGAAAATAAGAAATTTTTGCGGCATGCTTCACGGTACCTGGAGTGCGGCAGCATCAGTGGCGAGCCAAGGGGCGGCGCCGGCGTAGGCAAGCCGGACGACGAACCCGTGGCCGCTGCATCCGGGTGCAGGAAGTTACGGCGTTGATCCACCCGCTCCTGATGCTGCGTCAGGCATCGCGTTAACACTTCCGGAAGATTTTCGATTTGTGTCTAATGTAGAAAGAAAAAGTAAGCATTATGGTACCATGTTTAGTGGAAATGTGTTTCTGGGCGAGTGGTTCGCCATTTACCTGTAGGGATGTTAACTTGTCCTCTAGACTGGTGATACGTTCCTCCAGCGCGTCCTGTCTGGTTGACATATCCGATACGATCTCGTACACGGTATTTTGCGTCTAGGTAAAAATATAATCACAACACCCACATTAGCAGGTCATACATTTTTATATTCAGTTATAAAGGTCAATGTCCAGTTAGGAATTAGCGATACAAAACACCAATGATTTACTTATGTAAAACATTTATTTGTAATATACATCGTACAGTTGAAACTGAACGTTGCATGACATTTTCGCAGAATTTTTTCCTTTCTTTAGTTACCTTTGCCATGTCGGTGATGGTGTTAGCGTTGTCCATCAGTTTGCGCTGATCCATTTTTACTTTTCGAAGCCTTGAAACGGAAGAAGAAGATACAAGTTTATTGAAGCACAGTTTAAACATTTGGAAACTCGACATTGCAACTGTTCTTATATTTTATCTTATTTTACCGCTTATTCAATGTATTACTGTGCTGCGAAAGTTTAATTTTGCTCACAAATTATGGAAATGTTGCTTATTGCATAACGAAATCGCAAAATGGCGGTGCAGCAGAACATAAACGATCGAGCATGGTAGAATCATGAGTCCCACTTCGTACCTCAAGACAGATTTGAGGGGAGGATCTTGCCCCAAATTTAAACACAACATTTTAATGATGACTTGGCGACGATCAGTTCTGAGTAGGTTTAGAGCACTACCTTTCCCATATCTAGTACGAGAATCTTGTTCTACCTAATCTATGGTATTACAACCTCAAGAGCTCCTAACCTGCCATTTCTCATTTCAGAGAGTTGTACTTATCGATAATTAGTCCCGTGAACGGAAAGGGAATCTAAGATATCTAAAATCTTGCTGTGTTCTCCGCGATTTTTTGTATTTTGTACACTTTTGCTTGCGAGTATCTTAATTATATATAACGAATGTTCAAGCTTGTTTGTTAGTATGATTTATATTACAGTACAAATATCTTATAAACGTCATATAAATTGTATGGATATGATAAAACTACCGACCAAAAATTGTATGCTTTAATTTTTGTTTACCATTATAAGTGTAACAGATAACTATATCCCATTTTATCGTAACCATTTACTGAATTTTTTTCTCGGCTTATACACCATACTTTTTGGTGTTATATTAAATTATATTTAACTAAGTTGAGTTCAGATCTTAATATTATAATTAGCTATTTATTTATAAAATGACTATTGAAGATGGAGAAGGTTTCCTAAAATTGCATCACACTTCCTTTTTTTATTTATGTAGAATGGGTGTAACCTACATTCATAAAATTCCTTTAGATTTGAAAAAAAAAAAAAAATTGAATGGATTTGAAAGAAAGTATTTTTATGCATTTGATAATAACAAGATTCTCTAAATAACCAATTAAATTAGTACCTTCTGTTACTTTTTACAGTACTCTACATCTCAAATCTTACAGTATTCTACATCTAATGAATATTTAGTAATTTTGATGAACTTTTTTAATTTTGTTTAGACTCTAAGGCATATTGAGTACAAATGTTCTAAGTATTCTAGTATTCTTAAGTTTATATTCTATAATACTTATATAGTTGATCAAATGTTTTGTTTATTAAATTTGAGTAAGATTATTAGTGAAAAAGACATAAAAAATACTTACGCGTAAATCGCTAGAAGAAACTTTCTCTGATGCGTTCGTACCCGCCCGGGATTAACTCGTTTCACCAGACGGGTGTGTTTGTAGATTAGCCAGGTTTCCCGTAGTACATTTGCGGCAGCATTTTTTAGCTAAATAAAAGAGACATATTCAATTAATTTATTCAATTGTTGTTAAAAGCATATTGCAAGTGATCAACGAACAATTTATCTTGAGATTGTCAAAATATCTTTCATTGATACATTACGCTCTGGTAATTAGATGAAAAATTGCTCGGATTATAGTTCAATCAGGGCGTAAAATTTATTTCTCTGCTTACGCTTAAGCCCGGGCCTCATTTTGTTTACACCTGAATCATTGAAAAGTTGCTACTGTGCTTCGATTTGCTGCCCGATTGTGGAGGCAAGCTCGGTGCGCAAATAATGGTGGTTGCATGGTCAGCTAGGTACGTAACGGCAGTGCCCACCAACTTCAAAAAGCCATCACCGATAAGTTGCTCCCGTAAGACGTATGACATGACATCAGCCGTCGTTCGTTTCCCGGTTGGCAGACGGTCGGTAAAATAGCGTCATTAAACCTAACGACAGCGATGATAGGAATCAGCCGAAAATGGCATTCCCTGGCAAGCACCGTGATCCGTGATAAGTTTATAATGAAGTGGAAAACCCGACCCGAGCATCCAATAGGGGATAGCGTGAACAAAATACGGACAGTGGTTCTTAAATTATCTTCCGTTCTTTCGACTCGAAAACACCCAACGGACGGTTTTTGTGGATGCGATGTGGTATGTGATGACACCGGACCGAACTGGTTTTCCTGGTGGGGTTTTGTTTTCTATCCTTTCAGCATGGTTTGAAGTTCGAGTAGCATATCCTGGTTGAATGCTTACCAGCATGAAAAGACGACGACGAAACGTAAACGTAGAGGTCTGTCCTTGCCGTAGGTAATTATTGTGCCGCAGAATAAATGGGTACGTAATTTTTCTTCTACCTTCCCATGGGGTTAGTCATGCGTAGGACATCGTTGAGCTTCAGTTTTGGTCGAACCAACGAGAATGCGCTGAAGGAACCGATGAATTGACTTTTTGGTCATTGGAAGCAGCTGTATTTAACGAGCGTTGCTGTTCGAATTTCACAATTCTTGCACAGTGGGTAAAGGTGATTGTCTTTTGTGATGGTTTTATTTCAAACGTTTCATTAAAATTTACAAACAATTTCTAATAGCAGAATTTGGTTTGGACAAAATGGAATAAATGTCTGTGTTTAAATACAATATACTTTTTTAATTGCTTTTAGTTTATTTTTCAATTAATTTTTTAAAATTTGTAATAATTTCATTTTTCAAATGTTTTTTTTTCGAAAAGTAGTCTAAATTACGTTTTATTGGCATAATTGCTGGAAAAAGATTGGAAATCTGGTAGCCGTTGAAGCGTTTTTGAAATAAAAAAACCGTTGCTCTTTTCCGTTCCACGCAGAGCTCTTAAACAATGCTCGTTTTTCCGTTGAACATAATTTATAACTCAAAGGCGCAAGCGATAGCTTTCAAATTCAACCCACATCGTGAGCAATAGTCATAGAAAACGTTTGGCACATTGGGTTCAGAACGGGTGGCATTTGAAATACAGTGCCAAAAAAAAAAAAACAAGCTCTTTTGTTAATAGCGTACTATAAAACACTAAAAAACTGTCTAAAAGGTTAATGTTTGAATATCATTAGCAATATTGAAAACTTGTTCATGATGAACATTTCTCAGCAAGTATGCACAAGTGTAGCATACAGTTGTTCTGTACTGTTGCAATACGAACGGGGTTTAAAAAATGTTACCGCTCGACGACACCGGTGTGCTCAATGAACGGAAATTGGAATAGAAGTCAAGATGAGCATCGTTTCCAAGCAGCCACAAACGGAAAGCCACGAGCTTTGAAATTGAATTCAAGTTCGTCGAATTTCGAATGTGCATTTGCTTCTGAATAGTTTTTGATCTTGGTGTGTTTGATAAGTTGGCTCTTAATTAGCTATTGAATAGGAAATGGTTCCCTGAAAGCATGCCGGTGCCTAAACGAGATAAGTTGAAATATTCTTAATTTAACAAAGGTAACATTCAACAGTTATATATTAATCATTATCATTGTTTTATGCTCATATACCATAAAAGTAACAGAATTTCGAAAAATGGCATTCTTTGAATAGACAGTTGAAACATCAACAATTTATCATGTTTTGAAATTGTGTCCAATACTTAGTGCAAGTTAATGAAGAGTAGGGGAAATACAATGCTATAAAAAAGTAAGTCATTTATTTATAAGATGGCTAAGGCAACCGCCATTATGACGAAGTGTTGATAATTTTATTTGTTGTACCATTTTATTATGTTGAATACAATTTGTTGCGGATGCAACGTTAGTTTTGCATGTGATGTTGAACAAATTGTAACTTATCGCCTGGGAACGTTGTCGATGGCTTAAGTAAACAACAAAATGCAAGAATGGCCCGATGCACGAAACCAGCGATAAGCGCAAGATCGTAAAATCCTACAATTTGAAGAGAATCAGACCCACGGCGTCAAGGAGACAACTCTAATATTAGAATCGGAGATGCAAATGCGTCCCGACTTCCATTGGAATTTTCTTGGCCTCTTCTAGGATTTGGTTGAATCTCACCCGGGTCAGAAGCCCTGATCCGAACAGTTTGCGTTTTCAATTGTTCCACTACTGCGGCCTAGGTTTCCATGTATCGTGAACAACGGCGAGAGGTTAAATGAACAATTCGGAATAACTACTTTTCGGGCAGAAACCCAAATATTGTTCTAAACTTGTTTGTTTAGAATAACTTGTTTTTTTGGTTACCTTAATTATGCTAGAAAATGCTCTACAAGTACGTTAATATTTTATTTTCGTTACTTTTATGGTAATCCTGATCATCATGAATTTAGGCGTGCAGACCATATGATTTAGATGTTCTCGTTAGTGCAGACCAAGCAAGCAGAAGAAGATCATGATGAATCATTTTTTGAGACGTACCTAATCCAGGGAATTTTGTTATAATCTTCTTAGAATATACGTATATTCGATGTACTTAAAAAATAGTAAGATCCGGATGATACAAAGCAAGTATGCCTTATGCCTAAGCCTCAAATGTCCTAAACAATTAAAACTGTATTTTATCATTGGAGACTGTTCATATAGAATTTAAACACGTGGTTAAGCACAGATCGAGAAGAGTTTTGCTTTTGGAAATAATTTCAATTAACATTGTTCCCATTTCTAACGGAAGAACAAGTATGTGGAACTGAAATTAGATAGAGCTAAACAGAGAAATCAAACTGAAATTATTCCATAATTAAATTTCCTCAACTATGGAATAATTTGAAGGAAGCGTTTTAATTAACTCGTTCATTATTTCAAAAATAAATGCCGAATCATTTTTTGCAAAATATTAAAAACATGTAAGCAATCGCCTCTTCTTGGCCTAACGATCTAGAGACAACGTTATCACGGTACTTGAAATTATTTCACTTGTGCGGAAACTACATTTTTGAGTTATAAAATAAAAGATTTGTGAATATTTTGAGTTATGTGAACGTTTTATGGCAACTCCTTCGAAACTACGATGCTATTATTTAGCGATCGACTCTGTTCGCTGATTCAAAAAAACGGGAATTTGAGAAGAGTATTCATAGCAAAGCATTATAATTGAAATTTCAGCAGACATAACAATTAATGTAAGAAAAATAGACACAATAATGCATAAAAATAAATCATCCATTTGCAATAACCAGCGAGGAAAAGAAGTGGTACTCGACACTAAGTCTTTTCCCCATTGAAACTTTCTCGTAGACTAAACGTAATACTAACACTCGTAGAGGAGAAATTGAGTGCCGTTGGCAAACGATCAAACTGTTTATGGCTGACAATTTGTCTGATTTGGCACACCGAACGTGTGTGTAAATTGTTGCTTCAACAGTTCTTCACGTGGTGTAAGCAAAAGTGCCATTTTTTGCGCGTACATCTTTTTGCGCAAACTGTGGCAAATTCCTTGAAGCGTCGTGGCAAGTTACCGGATGGAATTCGAAAACGAGCCACTAATGTTTGCGCTTTGAGAGCATTATTCTGTAAGTCAAGATAGCGAACATGCAGTTTCATCAATTTGCCACTTACCCGCTTGGTGAGCTGCGTATCCATCATGAAGTTGTGCACGTGTTTTTCCGCACGCGTCAGCTCGAGCTTCCGGGAGACGACTGCCACCAGCAGTGCTGTACAGCCGGCGCCCTGCAGCCCCCACCCGGAACCACCAGATCCAGATCGTTAAAAGTTAATTAGATTAGAGGTAGGCGGGAGGGTCGAAGTCCAAGTAAGAGAAGAATAGAAACCACTCGTCCGGTGCGTTTTGTTGGCGGGCGAAAAAAAATTCCGATCCAATATCGTGATTAGAGCCGTGGATGCGTCACCGGTGAAGACACGCATGGTGGGCAGGAAAAACAAAACGAAGAGAAAGATAAAGAACAAAAAGAAAAAGCGAACGTATCGCTGATCAGTAATGGTGGCCGGTAGCGTTGATCCTGTTGACGTTCCAGCTCATCCCTGCCGTAACGCGTTTGCCGGGCGTTACAGGGATGAATGCACTTTGGGAACATCTCGACGAGCTGATTAAATTTTTCCATTTAGAAGTTTGGTGTTTTATTCGTACAAAGTATCGTGTAGTATCGTTTTCGGTGTATTTTTTACTTCGGGCGTTGTTTATTTCGTTTTGGAGGTTAGAGGGAGCTAAAAGGCGAACGGTAAGGGTAGAAGGTTTTGAAATGGATGTTGGAGCGAGGGAAGGGAGATGATGTGTACAGTGTATACGTATGCATGCGTGTGTTATGTGTGATTCAGGATATTAACCGGCATATGAGCGACCGTGTGGACGGGCAAGCGAGCAATCGAATCGCACACGTTACGCATGAACGACCGCCATGAAGGGATGAAATAAAAGAGAGAGTGAGAGATACAGAGGAGGAAAAAACGAGAATAAAACAAAACAACCGCTGGAAAATCACGTGGCGCGCACGAACTTTGTTGCGTTAGTATACATACACACACAAGTACGCACGTACGCACGCACGCACATAAAGGCGCGATGCTGCTTCGTCCTGCTGCCTGCTGCTGCTGCTACTACTTGGTGAGTTAAAGTTTTTGATTATGTCCCTCCTTTTGTGTCTTTCGCTGTGTGGCGTTGTGCGTATAGCTCGAAATGGAGGTGTGCGAACGGATTTCGGTATGAATGTAATCTTATTTTGCTGTGTTTTACTTTTAGATTACAGTGTTAAGTACGGCGCGTATGTAGAGTGTAAGTAAAGAAAGGAATTAAGTACAGTCGCTGCATGTGTGGGAGGTACGGCCAACGTGAAGTAAGATTATTATTTTGGTTGCCGATCTTCAACAAAAAAACTCATCTCCGCTCTGGGTTGTTATGCACCTGCTGTTGGTGTTATTGTGGTCAGGATTGATGGTGTGTTTATTTCGCTTCCAAGCTCAGCATCACTGGGTTACTGTTAAAAAAGCTGTACTGGAAGGTTTCCGCACCACTTCCGAATAGACAGTTGTGTGTGTGTGTTGTTTGAAGCTACTCAACAGTGCAACAGAGATTTACGATCATTTTTGGTGTGAAATGAACAAAAAAAAAATGAATTTGTGAAGAAAACTCACCCAAGCAAATTTAAAAGAAAAAGAGAAAGAGTGAGTGAAAAGAAAGATAACTTGTAAAGTATGGCGAGTGTTCATGCTGGAGCTTTTTAAAAATTTAAAACTTGTTTCAGCGTTTGATATTCTTTTTGGATTATGCCCTTTTTATTCGCATTTTAGAAGGGTTTTGTTTAGTAGGTAAGAGGCAGTTTATTTTCTTGTTCAATGTTCTGCTGTTTTAGAGCGGTAAGCACGGAGCTTATATTTCATTAAAAATGATAAATAGAAGGAAGAAAAATTTAAGACTTTTCCAATCGTTTACCAGCTCAGCAAATCTAATTTAGATTTCTTTATTATCTTTCACACTTTAAGTTGTGCGGAAAAGGGACAATTCATAAATATTTATTATCGTAAGGAGTTATGAATGAAAATAAACCACACCATATGTCTGTTTCGGGTAAACTCGCTTGTTATTGAAAATGCTAAGTAACGACACGCGCAGCAGTTTTATTATTTATCACTATTGCACGGAAATATTAATGGAATCATAAATAGCGCCCTCGATAAGAATCTACGCTGTGAAGGTAAAACCGGCGTAAACCGGCGCCAAACAAACGCCTCGGAACCTTTGGAGCACGCACCATGCTCCCGCATGATGGAAAGTTTTTCAGGGGGCGTTCATAATGCGTTAAGACTCGTGCCGAGTCCAGGAGAACAAGCTTTAAGACAATTTGACATTCGCGCCACATATGATGAAGCCATGAATATTTACAACAATGAAGAGATTTGGCGACGCTCGTACGGCGTAAGTTTCTAACGGAACCGGATCCAATTGTTGAGCGGAACACGGGGTAGTGATACACTGCTGTTTGGACGTCCGTTTTTGCACCGATGTTCGCTTATCTCGTCTATTCTAACTAATAAGAACCGAGCGTGGTGGGGAGGAACAAGACTCCGCTATGGATAGGAAATCGTTTCATAAATCAAACACTTTCGACCGGCATCATCATAAGCAGTAGATGCCCGCTTGGTCGGTAATCTTGAAGGAGTTGAGATAGAGGTGGTGCTGAGTGAAATCGAGTGCGTGAGGGATGAAGAAAAGCTTGTTTGGCGTGTCGCACAAACAAAACTGAGCAGGATGAGATCGTTGTTTTTATGGGTGCAAGAAGAAAGACGACATCCGCGGATTGGATGGCGTCGCCAAAATGGCAGAAGCGATTCGCCCGGTGGTATCATCAAAATGCGTACCGAGTACACCATTATACGATTATCTTGCCAAAGTTATTCCACATTTACGTGGTCATTCATTTCTTGCGCTAACAAAAAAAAAAGGGAAAAAAGAAAAGGAAAGCAGTAGATGTCAGCGTGAGTTTGCAAAAAGTCTTGTTCGAAAGGATGGTGCGTAGAAGGTGGGCTGCATTAGTTAGCTAGCTAGTCGGTCCGTTTCTATCAAAAGTTAGTAACGACAGCGACCGGGTGTACGATCGTTTGAAACGCGGCGCCCGTCTTATCAAGGTACTTCGGTGGGCGATTAGATGGGTTCTTTATTTTGCCCTGAGAGTAAAGTGTAAAGTAGTTCCCGAGTGGAAATGTGTTGTGCGCAGAATGAATGAAGCGTACCCAAGCGAGCGATACCGTAACAACAGGCTCAATGAAGCACCTCGTTGAAGCGGCAACTGTACATTGAAGGAAAGGAGCAACGTATTCACACCAAATGTGTGCATCCGGTTGATTGCAGCCCAGCTGCGCCTCCGAAATTCGTTTACTACCACCAAGAGAAGCGTTTGAATGCCCATGACCGGCGTTTGAAGCTATCAGTCAACTCAATATCCAGCAATTTTAGGCGCAGAGATTTCAGTACAGCCTGCACAGCTTTTGAAAGGGCCAACTTACCCGTCCACCGTAATGATGGTACGTTCTTGCTCACCGTAAATCAGCTCTCATTAATAACAGTTATGCCTTTGTGCGTAGTACTCGACATGGGAGGGTGGTAGGATTTCAAGTGGTCCAATAAATTATGCCACATAAGGGCCCTGAATCGATCCTCATCCTATATTGAGTTCCCGTTGGGGAGAAGGAAGAGTGTTACTGTTTATGGAAGTGGTGGGAAATCTTTTGCACTCTTCCACATCGGTGAGGATTGTGGGAAGCTTACGACACCATAATATCACGTCTTTGTAAATGCTATTGTCGGGATCGGCATTTACATAAATTTGCATAGTTTCTCTCCGGTGCGTCTCCTAGATGTCAGATTTACTTCAATAATTTATTGGCAACAACCGACGAACCCGTAAACCGTCTGGGTACTACCGTCGGGTTGTGCGTGTGTGTGTGTGTGTGGCTTTCATGTGTGCTCATCAATTTTGGAAGAATTTCGACTGGTTCATTCTGTAATAGCCAATGGAATTTGTGTAGCCTGTGTGTTCCTTTTGTAAGTGTTATGCTCTCTTTGTTATTCAACTGATACGGTTCGGTGAAGCATGGATAAAAGTAGATTATTTAGAAGTAGTCAATTAAATATGTCCCATGAAATAGAGAGAGACCATAAAAATAAACTGTTTCTCGTGTATTGTTGCGTAAAGCGAACGCTTAGCAACAATGCAACGGGACATCTTCCCCAAACAGACATGGGATATGACGGGAAGAAATTTAATGGAACACTGCTTCGCTATCGCCAGCAAACAGTTTGGTACGAGAGCAATTGTTCCAGCTGAATTGCTGTGGCGTCAACTTGTTGAGAGGGATTGTTCCCATCGCAGTCGTGTGTATGTGAGCACAGTTCCGCACATAACGTTACTGTGGGGAAGGCATCATCGAGAGTCATAATTTACCGGTATCGCTAGTGCAGAACCACGTACATGCATATTCATTCCACATCTGGACACGTGACACACCGTTTCTGTCAGCCGGCATCACATGGGTCACTTTGTATGCAGCAGGAAGAATGAGGATCATTTCTCAGGGCGCATCGACGTTCTTGGCTGCAGGCGTTTCCACTCAAGCATTTCTCTAGCGCCCGGGGGAAACCTCCGGACAGACCATAGCAAACTTTGATTCTTTTTCTTAGTTGTCAGTACCGTTTCTCTTTCTCTCCTTCAGTGACCTTTGGCGTTTTGGGAGATGATTGCAGTTTCTTGTATCATTACGATCGTCTCGTTCGCCCAAGGCGGCACTTGCCTTACCGATGGGACCAAGCGGCACACTTCGACGGGACTGTTGTGCTGATTGATCTCCGCCGGGCATGGTTGGTAGGTTTATGTTGGGTTGTGCAAGGGAGATTAATAGCGAACCGTATCTATTCACACCCAAGGCGAACGAGGATACGTACTGAAGGTACCGTATGGCTCGACGGTGATGGACACGTTTCGTCACAAAGGCAACAACGAAGATTGTTTAGTTTCTCGGCACTATCACGATAAACACAAGCAAGGATTCGCCGCACATAATGGTGGAAATGGATGCAGATTTGGTTCATAGGACTGTGTACAAAGAAACTTTTCCAAGATAGTTGAACGTATTCAGACAATGAGAATTGCACTTTCGGGACGGTGGAGGATCTGATTTGTGTTACATTGTGACATTTTCCAAGCAAATCAGGCAATTCATATGAGATATTGGGATCCAACAAAGTTGAAGGAAAATTTGTGTGAAATACTAGGAAAGAATATTATTTGCCCAGATTTTTGGTAAAATGTTGAAAAATGGAATATATTTTAGCTCATTAGATTAATCCATTTTTTGCCTTTAAATATTTATTGCACCACTACATAGAAGCGATTATTGTAAGCTTATGCAGTATTAAAATATTACTATAGTTTATTCGTTGTATTTATTGTAGTAGTATATGTAAGAATGACGATAAGATTTATGGGCATTTGGTCGGAACATATGCTTATTATTCAAGATGCAAGAGTGTACAATAGCGCAGCAATAAAGTAGATAATATAACACGAAAGAATATATACGTTCCTTGTAAAAGGATAGAGTAGAACATGGCTTATCATGAACAACGAAAACAGTGTAGCATTGTAAAATGTGACATCAATAGTAGTAAATGGAAGTATAATCAAAATGTGTCGAAAGATTGTGGCTGCTGAATGCATTGCTTTGAAATTGGTGGTTGTACGCTTGGAGATAGATGTGTTCGGAAGAAAAATAAATGAAATCAAATCATACTTGAGAAGGGAGGAAATGGAAGAATTGTGAACGAAATAGACTCAGGTTTTAGGTATAGAGAAGGCACGCGTTTGTGAACAGTAAATGTGTGGAACAGTAACATAAAACAGAAACGCAAGAAGTACGAAATGGAAAAAAACGAAAAGATTGTTTCATTAAACTCACCATAATACCAGTACTGACTGCAATACCACGGCCACAGTACGTGTTGGGCACGATATCGCCAAAGCCAACACTTAGAAAGGTTATCGCGATTAACCACATGGCGTTCAATAGATTGGCATGCTCTTCATCGTGAAACCTGTAGACAAATTGTTTGACATTCCGAGATTATGCGAGGTTTTGTTCTTGGTATGATGATTGGTAAAAGTTTTTTTTAATTTCTTAATTGTAATTAATATTTCTTTTGCAAAGTTGGGGGAGCAAGCAGTGGATTGATCTTGGTGATACAAAGACAGAGAGAGAGAGAGAGAGAGAGAGATAGGGATCAGGAGGAAGAATTAAATAGAGTAGAGTTAAAAGAGAGTAAGAGAGATACAGAGAGAAAGAGTGTGTGAGAGAACGAATGGGAAAAAGAATGTTTGAACAAAGAGGGTACGTGAAACGGCTTTTTCCTCTTTGGAAAAGGTGGTAGTGATCGATTGGGGGTGAGTGATCGAAGAGCATAGCAACAAAAACTAACGTATTCGGTTATATTAAAAGAAATGGATACACTGATGTGATAAAGAAAGAGAGAAGAAAAATGATAGAAGGGGTGAAAAACATACAGAATGAGGAAAAAATATTATACAAAAACTGGGACAGTAAAAAGTACAAAACTGGATTTTAAAATTATAAAAGAATATGAATAAATACATATCGAACCCTACTTGAAAGGTGCAGATTGGATCCTAATCCAGAGTAAAAAATGGATGAATTATAAAAAATACGTCAAGATTATGGTTAAAAAATCAAATTCACAATTCAAACATGGCCATAGTGAGAGTATAACAGAGTGTTTTTGACGTACTTTTTACTGAACTGGCTGACGTCATTTTGTCTCTGATTTGATTGCAGAGAATTGGATTGATATGTTTCGTTAAATTGGTTTTTTACTTTTCTACATTTCCTACGCTTTGATGGGTCTTTGATGTGCTACAGCTTCCGCCGCATTAGCCAAAATCGAGCAGGCGCGCTGTTTGTACAGGCTACAGAAATGAAATCAACCAACCAACCAAGAAATCGAGCAATTCATATTAGATATTTACTTATAGCCAACGGGAAGATGTAAAAGCAGAATCGCATAGGAGGATTATCGCATGAAATTTTTCTAATTTTTGTCACGAATGGTTTAACGCAAAATAATGTGTGTATAACGCTAGACAGCAAGCTTTCGGTAGGCACGTTTCACCATAAACCTTCGTTCGGTTTGAAGTAGCGTAGCATAAACAACATCAAATCGGATGAGTTTCGCAATTCAGGTAGTTGAGTGTACTTGTGCATGATTTCAGTGTTAATTCAACGGATTAACAAAAGCAACAACAAAAAGAAGGACGGATATACCAACTGTGTAACACAATAAGCACCAGAAGTCAATTGATGGGTCTAGGAATAGAAAACTGAAACAGAACGAAGAAAGCGAAGAACACAGTGGTGTTGGGGAAAACAAACAAACTAACAAACAAACAAACAAACAAAAACAGAACACAACACAACACAACACAACACAAACAAACAAACATATGACAACAAAAAAGGCAACCATTGCAACGTTTGCTAGCCATCCTGCAACCTGCATCTTCAGCTTTCCATCTTGGGGTATAGTTTTTGGCACACTTTGCACATTTTTGCATGGCATGACATACACTGTACAGCGGGGAAAGATTTTCATTTGTAGCAGAGTTTGTGTACAGGAAATGTTTTTTGCTGTGAATGTAAAAATCAACCACACCTACACATCAACACATCCACGCATGGACACAGCTGTGAATTTTCTTCACTTCTGGAATTGTTCCCCAATGAAGTGGCCTTTTTTTCCCCTTATCCTGTATCTTTTTTGTAACACGTTTGTGTGTGTGCTACTTTTTTATTTCTTGCTTTGCATTGTAAAGGCACATTAAACACCATATCCATCTAGATGAAAATAGAAGCACACGACAATGTCAACAAAAGGCTGCCGAAAGCCGCCCGCATGTACAAGAGCGCATATATTGACCGGGAGGAGCAACACAGCACAGCAGCAGGAAGTGACACGGAGCACGAACAACGAGAGCAGCAAGCAGGGGGAGGGAAATATGCAGTGGAGCACAAGAGATTGTTTTCCATTTCGGAGCGTTGTGTTAGGTTTTTTTTGGTTTGCTTGTTTGGGTGGTTATAGCTTTTTGTTTTTCATAATTAACACCGTGTATGCATAGTGCATCCCAGCGAGGATGATGGTCACGAGTTTAAAGGTGTCTTTAAACTTTTTACCAAATCCCAAGGATGCTGGCAAATGGTACACGGATTAAACCCATTCAGACAGGACCATTTACAAGTGTTTTGCATACAAATAAAATTAAAATGGCATGTTGGTACACTCTTAAACTCCTATTTCGTACGTAAATGTTTACATTAGACGCAACTAAGATGCGAGAACACCTTCCGGACTGTCATCCCAAAGCTCTCACAAACCTAAAGTAACGGTTGATTAGGATCGTGCGTGTAGTAAGGATTGAACACACAGCGATTGAATTTCTTCCTATAAAAACCAGTTGTTAGCAGATAGTTATTATGAGCAAAACAAGTTTAAGTGTTAGTCACGGCAAACATTGGCTGAGCTTGCTGTTATTGTTGCAGTATGTTCGATTCTACCCACACCGTTGAAGTTTAACACCAAGTTTGATGTGCGAAATATCGTGATCGTTTGGGTGTGTTGTGTAGTGTGGAACATTTGTTTCATCGTGCATCGACTTGAGTGAGGGTGATAGCAGCACAACGACAACAGGATGAATACTCGCGCAACGCGTCGGCAAGTTCTTGGTGTGCGGCATCCGTTTAGATAACGTTCGCGGCGAGGTTTAGTGTCTCTGCGCGTGGGATCCTTTATATTAAGTGTTCGCTTGTGATGGTAGTGGTAGTCGTTTTAGTAGCTTTAGAGGCACCGCCGAGGTTGAAAGGAAGGTGTCCGTCATAAAGTTGTTGCCGTGTCGTGGGATGTCATGGTGTAACGTCAAGGTGTACGAATTGGTAGTCGGTTTTTGGTTTGTAGTGTAAAGTGGGAATGATACCCTCTGATTGGACCGTTCTCTACTTACCACCATTCCGCAGGTTAGCGTGATTCCCCTTCCGCAGTACGTGTTCGGGACGATGTCTCCATAACCGACACAGAGAAACGTGATCGCGGTTAGCCACATGGAGTTCAACAAATTGGCATGTTCCTCATCGTGAAACCTTCAGAACCATCCAACCGCCCAATATACCGCCGGGTCATATATGCCGAAGGGAGTTTACGGCGCGTTTGATTGGGACGGAATGGTTTTTTTTTGCGTACGGTTGTTGTTTCGTTTCGTCCAGGGTTTTTATTTTTTTATTTTTGTGTAATTTTCAACACACACCACCGCCAGGCGCCACAGGTGTGATGGGGTCGTTTATGTATATGTGTTTATGTGTATAGCAATATGTGGTTTGGAGCCAAAATTGCACGTTAGCCACCGAGAAATACCGAGATTTTTGAATAATGGTCGAAACGGGGATACATGGTTGTCGGTTGTCAAGTGATATGTGATAATGTTGTGCATCAAAAAGTGAGAAACACCATTTATCCAATTCAAGTACGAAACCCGGGTACATAGTAGGGTAGTGTACGGTTTTATGTTCGTGTTTCGTTAATTGATTGCAGAACGCCGCGTGTCGTGCGTATTGACACAATTATGTAGATGTATTCATCACAACAAACAGGGACGTCGTATTGTGAGTGTTGGTAAAACATTTTAGCAGTGGTGGTCGTGGTTGTGGTGGTGGTTGGTGTTGTTTACACGATGAAGAGAATGTGATATATAGAAACAACGAGCAACGGATGTTAGAATAGTAATATAACGTTTTTTTTTGGGTAGATTTGATTGTCTTATATTGAAGAGGAATTGTTGTGGCAACAGAGCATTCGAATGAATATGTCAATCCATTTTGGTAGAGTGTTGTCCTTATGTACGGTGTTTAGTAAAACACTTAACGTTTATGTACGAAGATGGCACACCATTACAATTACATTACTTATCGAAATGAAGTTCGTAAAAATTGCACTCAGTTTTTCTTACACAAAAGGTGGTTAAGATAACAATTCGTTAACCGGTGTATTCAATTAATTCAGCCTATTGAAAGCGATCAGTGTTTGTGATGCTTTCGCTGACATAAACATATTCATTCGAACTATGTGCCCAATAGATTTACACAACAAACACAGAAAAGGACAGAGTAGACAGATAGTAGTTACAATCAATGTTAGGCACATAAATGGAGATTTCACACAAAGTATTACTGATTAAGCGAACAGTGACTATGAAATAAGAGACCGCATGTACTGCCATAAACGATCAATCAAGCAAACGATAGATTTGCTCGGTTGATCGATACACTAACAAAAAGAAACAAAGATGGAAACTGAAACACATTTACACACATCGTCTTTTTGTTTTTAAATTCTCACATCGAATGGTACGATCAACACATTGAAACATTTAAATAAACTATAATAATTCACTATACAAAATTGCAACAGGAGTAGAGCAACATGTCCGGAAACATTATGGTCTCTGAAGTATACAAATATAGTCGATGAGCAGAAGGAGAAGAAGATAGAAAGTGAAGTATGGAGTCATGAGGATAGAATCGGAGCCAAGCCTTTAGAGGTGATGAGAGAAGAAAGGTATAAAAGAAGGAAAGATTGCAAGACGAGAAAATTAAAGATCATTAGGTATAATGAAAGAGATGTTGGATTTGAAAAGAAGTAAAACAAGTGTTACCATAACCAAAGATAACGATGAGATACGTAACATGGTGTGATTTATAAATCAATTGAATCATAACCAAATGAAATAAGTAATTAATTGTTAAGCAGTAATAAAATGTTGATAACGTTGTATCGGAAATAAATTGTAATAATGACATGTAATATTCTGATTGACGTTTATTAGCCAATTCTGATATAGCGTTTTGTACGTAATTGTTATGAATGAAGTATTTCAATTTTAATGAAAAATAAATTTGATCAAATAAAAAAATTGTTAGCAATAGGGATTTTTTAAATCTCCAAGTTGATACTCAAACATAATTAAAAATGATAAACTTTGCGTAGGTTACTAAATGAAACGCCATTGAAAATTCCTTCAAGAATGTTTTAATAAATATGAATTGATAGTTTTTGTAAATTTTTAGTAATAGCAAGTTGTCAAAATTAAAAAATTGGAGACCAAATACAATTGAAATTTTGGATTTCTAGAGATTGCTTTACTTTTGGTTTGTTTTAAGGCGTTATGCGATCAATGGCGAGAAAAAAATATGTTTTGAATATAAAATAAAACTCAAATAAGCGTTAAATGAACCAAAATCACGAACCGTATGATATTAAACTTTGATGTTAGCCTTTAGGCCGAGAAGCGATACGAACCGTATGATAGTGTGGCTACGTTGTGTAATTATTCAATGATACGCAGGTGTTCTGCTGTTGTACAAATGGTGAAGTTGTATTGCAGATAAATATATTCGTGTTAGACACCAATTATTGGGCAAATAATGTAGAACCTGTTCTGTAAGTGAATCGTGTTTCATCGGTGCCTAAGGTCATTTCTACATTTAAGCAATGAAGCAATTTGAATGGTGAATGCGTAATGCACTATCAGCAAAACGAAAAATGTTTTCACAATATTTTTGTATTAATGAAGTAACGCTTTAAGTATCGATTGCTGCTGTCATATAAAGCATGTTAGTAAGTAATATGAGATACGTTGTAGCGTATATTGAGTTAAAAAATCTATTTGCTTTAAATTGAGTATTGTATTGATAAGAGGAATAATAGTATTAAAAGTAAAGTAGTCTTCTACAAAATCGACAGTATGTTGTTAAATGAAATAATTTAACACAATATCTGTTGCAGAATCATATACGGTTAGGCAAATCATGGCTTTGAAATTTTATGCATTTTCTAAACATGGTACATCGAAAAATAAGAAATTGATTTTAGTCTAGGTAGTTTGGATGGATGGTTTAGTCTAGTCATAGAAAATATTTCATGTTATTTCCAAACCGCTTTGGATCCTGCGTTTGTAGAAAAGCAAAAAACCCGAAAGTATGGAAGGCTTTGGGTAATGTGTAAGAAATACAAAATCACACTGAAGGGCGATATCTTACGCGAGAAAAATGTGGGATGTATATATTCATGACTAAGCCAAGATGACGAATTAGATTGTTTGTCAGATTGATTTTGTTATTCAATATGAGCAAGCTACGCCAATGAGAAGAATAATCTATTTTGTTTTTGTCTTACTTCGAATGTTTTCGATGGTTATGCTGAATAGCAAATAACATTTGGCCCTTTCTTGAATAAATTTACCTATATCTCATTAATTATGCTTATGGTTATATTTTGCTGTGTCGAAATTTGTTTGCGACTCATGTTTTGTGTTTGTAGCGATATGCTATAGCTTTGAAAAAAGGAAGACAATCAATATCAATAAAAAAATGCCATTCTTGTGTAATAATTCTTTTGATTGGGATTCACAACATATCTATGATAGTTAAACGTTTGAATGTAGTGAACTTAAACGCCGAGTTATGTAGATTAATTGTAATAAATCTATATATTGATAGTACAACTTTAAAAAAATTGCACTGAGTTGAAGGAAATTTCTCGTTTCTTTAACAAACATAGTTTTCGCGTGCTGAGTGTCAATCAACGACTATCTAGATTCAGTGTTCAAGGAAATTAAAGCAGCAAAACTGAGACCTTGTAACTCATTTACATGAATTGTATCTTTGCGGTATCTCAAAACTGATGGCAAGATTTTGCGCTGTTAATTATATTGTCTTAGGTCCTTTTAGAATCCAAGAGCGTTAATTCGCAAGCGTGCATAATTTTAGCAAAGTTTCACCGGACATTAAAGTGTTCTGGGGAGAATGGTTTTTAGAATTGAAATTCAGGGTTTGTTTAAGTCAGCTGTAATATTAGCATAAAATATTTCTCTGAAGGTATTGTAAAGTTTACTTGTAGAAGCTGTGCAAGGGAGGAAAAAATTCATTGAAGTGTAAAAACCAATACAGCTGTAATATTAGCATAAAATATTTCTCTGAAAGTATTGTAAAGTTTACTTGTAGAAGCTGTGCAAGGGAGGAAAAAATTCATTGAAGTGTAACAACCAATACAAAAACCACAAATACTTAAGTTATAGCCCGGGAAATATATCCCTTG